>JASFDH010001579.1:0-14121 GCA_036937195.1 Nidularia pulvinata
TCATGGTTTGTGATGATATTGTGACATGGTGCATGATGTCACACTGCCAAATGCATCAGTGGCATTGCCCACCCCCACTTGCATTGCCATTTGCACTCAAAATGTGTTTGTCCATGTGTTGTCTTTAATGGTGCCTGGCACATACTGAGCTGCAGAAAACGTCATCTTCCACTACTTTCATGCTGGAAAAGCACAAAATGAGTGCTTGAAACGACCAAGCTGCATAATCGACCTAGAAAGCTTTTTTTCAGCCTTGGAGGTGCAGACTGAACACAGGAACAACCACAAACACATCAACTGGCTGAACATGCTGGACTCCTGGGTCAACACATGCAAACAGTTCTATGGTGTTGCTGTGCAAATGGCGATGCAAAGCACTGTATACAGTGTACTGATGGTCCTTGAGACAACTCAAATTTCTGACCGCAATTTCTTACTCTACACACACAATTTTTTGCATACTTCCAGTAGCCATAATAATACAAATTGTGTCAAAATTTCAGGCTGATTGAAGAATTCTGTGAAGCTTTACATCAAAGAAATCACTATTTGTGTGCATCACACTTTTCTTTCATGAGATCCTACTTGATTAGAATAGCTTTTGGCTTATTTTTTTGGACATTAGATAGCCATCCTGTTTCCCTTCAAAACATCCTTTCAATGGAGAAAATCTGCACAAAACTGATGCCAGAAATCATGTGGTAGTATCAGGGTGACAGGAGGAACTGAGAATGTGATGGATTGATAGCATGCAATAACTCTCGGCACAGGCTTGGCACCATCATTTCGATATTCCCATGGCTCTGTCACAGCTGTCCCAAGAAATGTCAAATGTGACATTTAGTGCTCTCACTTTTATACCTTTTTTTCAAATATCTATCCCCACTTCTTACCTTAATATTGTGCTTAATATGTACCTTATATCATCTTACTTAGTCATATGTACTTTTTTGACCTGAATTTTGAATGTAGTAAATAAAATGCTTGAATACAAAATGTTGTTCCAAGGACTGTCAGTACACAGTATAGAAGCTGCTAGGACACAACTGTAGTTTGGTTCTGTTGCTTAAGTAATGCTCTTGCTTGTGACTATCTTACATCAGGATTTTTGTTATCACAGTTCATTCAACTTAGTCAGATCCATCCTGACCCATCTCATACCCCAGGGTCAAGATTAGTGGGTCATGTTTGACTGACCATTTGTGACCTTGGGTTGGCCTGACCTTGACAATACTGAGCTCTACAGCTTTCATGGGGGGCTGCCATGTTTGTGGACTTCCAAAATAGAGTTAACTACCTTATGTAACCCTGCCTGCAGCTAGTCTTCCATAACCATAGAAAGCAAAGTTACTAGCAACCTTTACCCATGATGTGCATCACCTACTAACCACTGCCTTTGTACAGCAGCCAAATAAGCCAAGGAAGACATTTCCTTGGAACCCCCACTCAGAGCTGCTGGGAGAGGTCTGAGGAGGTCCCAAGAGGTCAGAATGGATCCAAAATGTAATATATAAGCAATTTCCTGGCCTAAACAGACAAAAGCTGACTGAAAGATATTTCCAAATCTGGCATTCAGGATCTGAATAGTTACTATATTGGGTAACTTGTTTTGTAAATAGCCAAATTGAGTTGTGAAAAAAAAAAACTGTCAAAGCTCCTGTTAAGGAGTGCCACTCTTCTTCAAGAACTAAGAGGCTTATGAGAGCAAACAACAAAGGGGGATGGATTATGGACTTGAGTCCACTCAGGTAAGGCACATAGACAAGGTAGATACAGTCTACATACAGGATATCCCCATGCACTGCCACCTTCTGATCACAAGCATGAAGCTTGTACAACCACAACTCCTGACAAAAACTCCCTCTGTTTCATTGTGTTTGAAATCTATCTACAGATTTGTTCCTTTTTGTGAATTCATGCATTTTTGTAAGAGGAGTAAGAAAAATGATGAAATTTGGGGTGGCTATCTCTGCTGTACAAAAGTAGCAATGACTAGGTGATATTTCTATCCTATACATGAAAAGAGAACAGCCTTTTGTCCCTGAGCTACAACCTTTTTTAGTCACCTAATTACTAATGATGGAAACAGGTGGCAAAGATGAAGCCAATGCCCTGGGATTCAGGTGGGGGTTTGGAGGTGGCAGCCCCCAACAAGCCATAACCTATGCTGAAAGCCTGCCAGCATTAGGAGCACAGTGACTTTTGCACAGGCTGTAGGCATGGGTCTAAGGCTTGTACACCATAATGGTAGGTGCCTCCTCATTTATAGATAGCTACCTTACCTACTGACCATCAGAGTCTGCTTCCTAATTTGGCTGCCAGTTCTCATAACATTATTGTGACCACAAAAGTCTACTTTTGCTTTCAAGTAGCAATATTTTATACATTTTTAATCAGTTTTTAACAAACAAGCTACATGACAATCTAATACATTATGACTTGTATATTTCAAAGAGCCTCATCTATCATGCATGCACATGAACATTCATTTAAAATATACTCTTGCCAATACATTACAGTTGAAATAAGTCCAATAATAAAACTAAAATGAAGCTAAAATTGAAGTAGATAGGTTATATTCCAGTACATAAAAATATAATAGAGTAATTGCAGTGCAACACACCAGATGAAATGACATTGCAGTGATTATACAGTATGGTATTTCTGTTGCAATGTGTCATATCTTGCATGATTCAGTGCTTGCCATCTCTGGACCACTTGCAATCTATCCCAATGCTTTCCTGACCCTCTGCTCATCTCTGGGTTTACTTGGGTCTTCTCTGGTCTTTTTATATTTTTGTACTTATTATATTTTAGCCACACATGCTATCCTTTTCATAGTATATTCCTCTGCATTAACATTCAGTTCATACTCCTTAGTCTTTGTCATATGCTTTCTTTCTTTTGACCCACTTCTTCATTTTTACTAGTATGATTCAAGTACCTCAAATATACTATACAACTTCAGTTTGTTAATTTTAACATCTCTTTTATACTCTAACCTAGTGGATAAGCTACCTCAGATTACTCTTGCTCATCTCCACTCATCTAAGCTCCTCCTTGTTGTCATTATTCATGCTCAATGAGATCTCTGGTCTCTGGAGATTTCTCCTGACCATTTCTCTGGTCAGGAAGTTGAGTATTGATCACCCTCATCCCTGAATCAGTCCACTAATCATCATCTGTAAATTGGACATTAGAAATGAAGGAGATGCAGCACACAAGCTGAAGCCATTGTCCATTCTGACCTCTTATCCTTGGTAGTGCTCAAACATGTTTCTGGTGATATTTCTAGAGTCTCTGGCTATTCTCCCTGACCTTACTGTGTATTCTGTCTGCACAGAATCTCTAGGTTACACCCTGGAAACAAGTTCTTGACACAATGCAGTTCAGTGAGGCCCTGCTTCTACAAGCCCTACTCTCAGGCTGATCAAATATCACAAATATCACAGGCAGACAAGCATTGCTATGTTGTTTCTGGATTATTCTCTTTATTCTTTCAACAAACAAGGATAGTGTCGCAGATGACATATATGTGTTTTGATGTTTTTTTAGTCTCAAATGAGCTAGCTATGCATCTACTACAATCTAGTTTGTGGTGCAACACAAATACTGATCACCACAACATCATATCACATGTTATGATGCACTGCAATGACTCCATTATATATATATTTCCATGATTTTACAATATTTTTATCTACACAAATATTGCAGCAAAGCAATTGGCTATAACATCAGGAGGGTGTGTACATCTAATTAGATGTTATTAATATATCATCCCCAGCTAGAGGGGTTTCAATTTCCAACACTGAGTAACTGTCTTTGATGGTTTAATCGATCGTCCATAAAATTTATGGAACTAACTCATTAACAGGACCCAATAACAATTAATATGCATGTATGTACTAAATTTAAAAGTTCGAACAAGACCTAAGTCCGTGTATGTGCAGAATACGCGTCTATCCATCTTCACAGAGCCCTAGACCCAATCGAAGTATTATATGCACCCATACAATAAGCACCAATGCAAGCTCTTAAAGTTCCACGAATACGAGCGACTGGCGAGATAAAACTTAATAACCACGATAGATGCGGCAAAACGTCAAAATCACTCACATAGGGTGTGGCAGGCGAAGGATACTTTGAAGTAAAAGCAGTTACATCGCCACCAGCATAGAGAGCAGTGCTTTGTGCGAATAGTACAGTATTAGGAGCGGCTAGGGCAATCAAGCGTATTAGTGCGTAGATAAAGAATTTGGTAGGCACATGACTTACAAGAGTCAGCATTGATCCATTGCGGGACTACTAAGCCAGTGACAAGATCGATGTTCCACTGACAGATCGCAGAGGAGAAATTAGTACATGCATAATTTCGGCAAAGTAATATTTTAATTACCACATCCGACTCTGAAGCCCTTGTCAAACTCGTTGCGGTCGTGTAGGAGTTCACGACAGTCGTGGAGGATATTTCTCCTGGCCCGGCTAAAACAAGTTGTGATTATTAAAAGACAAAACTACAAAAGAACGTTTTCACGACTTACTTCCCGGCTCAGCAACGCCCCCTAGGTAAAGATAACTAAACACAACGTAATTAGTATAAGCTGCTACTCATCAGATAATATCAGAATTGCGTACTGGAAAGAGCCAGGGGCGATGTCGCTATTCGTGTCATCGCGTCCTTGGATGAGACCAAGTAGAGCGAGGTTTGTGTCAGAATTCTGGGATTATGTTGTATGAGTAAACGAAATCAGGAAATCAGAAAACCTAGACTGAACGTACCTCCATTGTAATTCGGACGCTAGAAGCAGAAGTAGCTCCCGTATCGACTTCAAAGGAGACGATGAGTGCAGCAGTAGCATCGTTGAGGTACTTAAGTTGAGCTCCGCTGAAAGAGGTCTTAGAGACATAGCCGATCATGGTGCCAGCGCTGTTTACGACCTTAAGAACACCGCGTTTTGCAAGCTGAGGAACCGAAGAGGGCGTAGATCTGCGCGCGGAATCTGAATATAAGAATCATCATGCAGGCGAGTTAGCTTATAACCAAAAGAAAACAACAAGTTACGCATCACCTTCAAGTCGACGCGTAGGCGGCAAAAGGGGAAGACCTCTGGCAAGGCGCTCCGCGTTAGTCCATGTTCGCCTGCTGTGCGCGTGGCGTCCCCAGCTCGTGGTCGTAGGTCCAGCTCGCGCTTCGATCGCCCTCGGCACAGAGTCACTGGCAGGGAAGGTCGAAGGACAATACTCGAATCCATCACATCCTCCTACTGAATCAGCATCGGCGGTAGGCGAGGGAGAGGCGACCGCTCCAAGGCCTGCAGATGCAACCAAGGCAAAGAGGGAGAGGGAGAATAAAGAACGCATGCTTATTTAAAGAGTGTGTGTTTGCTAATGTTATTAGCAATTAAAAGAGTGACTAGGAGACAGAACTGGGCAGGAAGGAAATCGACGAGATTTCTCGCTGGCGGTAACATCGAAACTGAAGGTTATATACCTTTTCATACCTGATAGAATCATTCCAAGGTACCACCCCAGCGACAGGACAGCCTGATCAGGTACTAGCCAACCTGGGCATGCTGAAAATGCACTAATAACGTCGCCAAGGATCGGTCAGCCTTAATGTAGTAATAATTAATAGCGGAGTTCCAAAACGTCATCCTACAGACTAGTTTTCTATGCATGTGTTGGCATAATATAGTCAGAGGCGGTACCCTTTACTTACATGTATAGAAGGGTAAACCCTTAGCTTTGAAGTATCTGAACTCTCTTACCATTCCACAAAAAATAATTAACAGTAGAGCTAGAGCTCAGGAGTCGGTACTTGGGAGCCGGCAGACGCGACGCGCATATTTGTTGTTATTTCAATATCCGACGCGATCATTCGCCGAATCACGGCCTCGGGAGCCTCGGGCTCAGTACAGGTACGGTGCAGTCCTCGGCCCTTTATCTACTTCGAAGTTGAAGCTCTGCTGTATCGACTGCTGTCGACTACAAGGGTGCTGCATTTGTAGCACATAAAGAGGAGGGCCTGCGAAGTGAGAATCCTCGTTAGTCATTCGACTTCTTTGCAAAGAAAAGTGGTAGAAACGTCTGCACCGGATAAGCCTGATCAGTCTTCCCGCCTCCCCGTATACATCTGTTACGCCAGTGAAGCCTTGGTGTGCCATGAATCCCAAGGACATCGATACTTCGATGGGGCCAGAGGTCAGATATGTAAACGAAAAAAAGGCTTCCGAAGGCCAGTTCAGAAGCTGAAAGATACATCGGGTACAGGTATGTCCTGACTTTAATTCGAACAAGGGCCTCCAGCTCCAAATCCAGAGACAATATGTCGATCCAAGGCGGTCCTCGGCTGTTCAAGAACGATTTAAATGCCCTCCGCTAGCACTCACTGCGTTATCTTTGCTATCTTTAGTTCAGACAACAAGTGCTCGACAAGTACCGTTCAAACAAGTCATCTGGTGCGCTTTCAGTACGTCATCGGAGCGTTATACCAAGAGGATAGAGACTAGAGTATGTGCAAAGCGATTATTGAGGAAATTAAAGCAGACCACCGTGAGCGGTTCCAAAAATGTTGAACCATTAGGACGAACTTCGTTCAAAACTGCACTTGCGGCATGTCCCGACCTTGATTCGAACGAAAATCCCCAGCCTCAAAGCTCATAAAAGTGTATTTCAATTTCTAGCTGGTGCACTTCCGTTACGCCATCGGGTCTAGTATGGCGAGAATTGACCTAGGCTATCGATGCAATTCAGATTCTTGAGGAATTGCGCCTATTTAGTAGCCAGGCCGCTGTACAATCCATTCGCACAATGAATGCATTATGCCAAGAGGTGTGATCCAGGCTAGAACCTAGAGTGCGAAGCGATTCCGAAAAGAACGTCGAGTGTTAACCTGTTCCAACCTTAATTCGAACAAGGATCGCCAGCGTCAAATTTACTATAATTCTTCTGGGCACTTCCAACTGGCGCGCATCTGTTACGCCATTGAGACTTTTCATACAGGCAATTGACCTGGGATATAAATTGTTGAGGCTCCAAGATAATTCTGGATGAGATATTGCTCAAACCTTCGAAGAAAAGATATGGGGATGTAGCAGCCTTGGGCATAGCCCCGACCTTGGTTCGAACAAGGATCTCCAGTTTCAAGCTTCCATGTCTCAGCACTAGTCATGACTCATATATCAACTGGTGCGCTTCCGACTACGCCATCTGGACTTTCTGTGTCGACGGTCGACCAGAGATACGTAGAACTTGGAGTGCAGCGTTTGCAAATGAGATGCGAGTTGCGCTTGGGTTGAAAAAGTTGCTATGGCAAATTTGGCCATTACGCTCCCGACGTTGATTTGACCAGCTTCAGAATACCATGCCATTTAATATGCCAAGTGATGCGTTTCCAACTACGTCATCGAAGCTTCCTCTATCGATAATTGATCAGGGATACATAGACCTGGGAGTGTGAAGCGAACGCAGATGGGATGTGGCTCGAAAACTTCAATGTCGGTAACAAGTTTCTAGCAAGCCACGGCTTTGATTCGAACAAGAGCCTCCAGCTTCAATATAAACGCCTGTCACTGGATATGCTAACCGGCGCGCTTTTGACTCACCATCGGGCATTCCTATAGTAATGACGATAACGGACCAGAGATACGTAGAGCTGGGAGTTTGAAGTAGTCGCAGATGGGATGTGGTCCCTATCCAGGTTAATCACGCCACATCAAGCATATATGAAGCTAGCACGCTTCCAGCTACGCCATCAGGGCTTCCTATACCGATAGTCGACCGGAGATATGTAGAGCGGGAGTGAAACAGTCAAAGATAGACTCTGCACTGTGCTTGGTCCGAAAAAAGGTTTGATGTGAGCACACGCCCCGACCTTGATTTGAACAAGGATCTCCAGTTTTGAAATATCTTCTCAGTTCATCAAGTTTAATGTTCCAGCTGGTGCGCATCCGACTACGCCACAGGGGCTTTCCATGCCGATAGTCGACCAGAGATACGTAGAGCTGGGAGTCTGAGCTGGTCGCGGATGGGGATGTGGACTGCGCGTGGCTCGAAAACTCGAACCACGGAAATGCATGTTATACCCGGCCTTGATTCAAATAAAGGCCTCCAGTTTCAAAATCACCTTTCTTTAAACCATTCTTGCCAACTAGTAAACTTCTGACTACGTCATCGGGACTTTCCATACCGATAATCGACCAGAGGTACTTAGTGTTGGGAAGCTGAAGCAATTGTCGGTGGGACGTGGACCGTGTGTGGCTCGAAAAATTGAATTTTGAACACCTGTTACGCCCCGGCCTTGATTCGAACAAGGGCCTCCAATTTTCGAAGTGACTTCTCGAACATACACATGCCAACTGGTGCGCTTCCAACTACGCCATCGGGGATTCCTATACCGACAATCGACCTAAAACAGGTAGAACTGGCATCAATGATCTAAAGCAATTGCAGATGAGACGTGGACCATGAGCGCTCGAAAAATTAGGAAGGTAATAAAATATGTCACAACCTCGATTCGAACGAGGACCTCCAGCTTCGATTGAAATCCGGGCTAAATTCATCTCATACGAGTCAACTGGTGCGCTTACCGGTGCGGCATCGGGGCCTGGTGGGGGGAGGTGGTAGTTGAGATATCCGTCATGCTGGTAATGTGGATTTGAATGCAAGAACCTGTCCACAGTTCCAAGTGGCTTTTGATGTGTTCCAGGTTAGTTCTTGACAATATAGACATCACGACAATAAGTGAGAACTAAAAGGGCAGCATCAGGTCGGTGACTTTGTATGGTGAAACTAGAGCCTCTAGTTTCACTACGAAAGGGAGGGAAACTTGCGAAAAGCGAACTTGACATGTTGATACGTATTGTGCGATAGCCTCATGAAGCACGCATGGCATCTCGGCAGCCGTCATTAACAGATCCAGCGCCTTGCATGCGTGTTAATAGCGCTCCTCGTGCGGCCACCTACAATGCGGAGCTCGATAACTACTATCCATCCTCCTCTCATGACCTACAAATCTTTTCCTTTCTAAACTAGAATCATATCTTTAGTTAATCCCATACACAATCTAGTACCATCTCATTCATCTACGACCCAACTACGACCATCAACAACTTGGAATACGGATTTCTATTACATTGGACGATGTTCAACGGAAGACCCCAGTACGGTGTTGCATCTACATCGATGGCGACGGCTCTGGTGCACCAGGAAGATTTACAGCCCAACGAGGGAATCAACAAGCGAAAGCAAGTGGCACCACCGCTGGTGAAGGCGGACGCTCCAGCGTACACTTCACGATTCGGGGGATGGGCAGCGAGAGGACGAGGTGGTGGGCCGCGGGGAGGGGGACCAGGGAACTATGGAGGGGCAAGGATGCAACATGCGGTGCGCGGGCAGAAATCGTGGCGCGGTAAACCTAGTAGCTCGCGAATCCCTGGGGATCACTACCAGCAGCCAGGACCACCGAAGTGGAATGCCCGCGGATCGTTCAGAGGACGTAACTGGCAGCCGCACCAGACGTGGAAAAGGAAGCAGCCTGACTCTGCCCTTAACGAAATCACCCCGACGGCAGGAGATTCCTCGACGGGGCCTGCACCGAGACCCGCTACTTCTGGGCAGGGCTTGGTAGCAGGGTCGGCAGGAAGTACTAACCCAAAGTCTTCCGCGCTGCCTGCATCTCTCCTCCGGAAGCCGGACATGTCAAGCAAGGAATCGCGCACACTCGTGGGCGCCTTCAATGCGATCCACCACTCGGCGATCTCCCGCCCGCCCCGGCCGCAAACCAAGGCCAAGTTCAAGGCCGTCAACCCGGCGAAGCGTTTTGAGGCTCCAACGAAGCGTCCTACGGAACCCCAGGCATGGCGGCAGGCGCCGTCCTCCAGCCGGCAGCTGACGCCGCTCAGTCATCCCCCGCCCGCGGCCATCAGCCCCGACGCGACGTCGATATCCATCGCAGTGCCTACCCTTCATAAACCTAAGATGAGCCTCTTCTCCGCTCCACCATTTCGCACATCCGGACCGCTCCCTTCTTCCCCCTCCTCATCTGCAGTGAAGCAGGACTCCCCACCCCCGTCCAAGCGGCAGAAGCTCGTGCACTCCCATACCCCGGCCCGTCAGCCCGACGAAAGCGATCATGATGTAGAAATGCACCTTCCTCCTTCCTCCTCTTCGCGTGTGGATCCTCAGAAGAGCTCGCACTCATGGCCAAGCACACACGCCGCCGGCATGCCCCGCGCTGCAACGTACTCGCATTTCAGGTTCACGCCTGAATCGCAGGGTGCGTCGTCGGGTGTACTTCCCTCGCTTTCCAAGCTCCCCTCGCCTGCATCTGGTGCTAGCTCTCCCGTCCTTCCTCACAGTAATCCCACAAATTGCTCCTCGCCACAGGCGTTCGCGAAACGACACTCTCCCTCCATCCCACAATTATACGAGTCCCAGCCCTCGTACCCGCGCTCGCTCCCTGCGTACCTTCGTGCTGAATTGGACACCCCCTCGCGATACTCTACACCGGGGAGCGAACTCGAGCAAGTGGAGGCTTCTCTTTTACCAGTGGATGCATGCGCTCCCACCGCTCACATACACGTCACATTGAAGGAGAAGGAGGAGGAGGAAAGCTCAGAGGAGGGACAAGAGCAACTGGAACTGACGTACCCTGAGCCATCGCCCTCCCAGCTCGTGATGCGCGAGTCGCACTCTCCAAGGATTGAACACGATCCTCCCACTTCTTCAAGAATCAAATATGAAACACCCTTCTCCCCAAGAATCAAGCACGATCCTCCCATCAAGCCCGAGCCACACACCCCTGTACATCCTTCGTTCTGCCTCTCACCATTCCCGCAGCATCTATCACCATCACAGCATCATGCCTCATCCCCATCCTACGCATCCCCCTCCCCTTCCCTTGCATTCCCTTCTCCTTCCCCCGCAATCCCTTCCTCATTCCCCGCCCTCCCCTCCCCCTCTTCCGCTTTCCCCTCCCCTACTCCGCAAGTAAAACCGGAGCCTGCTACCCCCTCACCCCCGCCACACGAACGCCGTCTTGTGACCTCCTCATGCAGCTTCTTCCCCATGCGCGACGAGTGCCGCAAGACATCGAACCCTCGCTGGTGGCAGGAGGCGCGGAAACAGTACTTTAAGGAGGAGTACGGGAAGTTGCGGGCGAGGGGGCTGATTAAGGAGAGGGTGTTTTTCAGGTGGGTGCCTTTTAGTAGTTTGAAGTATTCTTGACAAGGAAGCTGATTTGGGTGAATTTTTGTAGGGATGATGGGATGGTTATTGAATGGTGCGCTTTTGCTTCCTTTTCTCTTTGAACTTTCATTTACGCGGATTATGCAGGTCGTCTCGTGTTCCAGTATGGTCTGACACGCTCCTCCCCGACACCGGCTCCGACCTCGCGGACACCATCGTGCAAGCACATCTCGCAAACTCAGTCAGCCCGCGGAGGAGGCAGTCGAGCACCGACAGCGCGCGCCGGAGTGCCAGCCAGAACAGGAACCAGAGTGCCAGCCAGGGCGCGAGCCACAGTCAGAGCAGGAGGCAGCAAGAATTCTACGAACCTCCTGCGCGCACGAGGAGAGGGGGGGAGAGCACGTATCGGCATCCTCAGTCTGGGAGTGGGGAGGTGAAGGCGGAGGTTATTGATGTTGATGCGTTTGAGAGTGATGAGGAGAGGGAGGAGGGGAGCAAGGATGAGTCGGATGATGGGAGAGAGGTGTCGGTGCCGTTGTACTCGAAGGCGAAGGCGCGGTCGCCCCAACCTGTGAAAGCTCATTCGTCCTCATTTGCACAAGCACACTCGTCTCCACCTACAAGGGTGCGAGTGAGCCTACCCATCTCACAAGCACATGCGCGCCCGCACGCTTCACCCGCATCCCAGGTGCATGCACGCCCACCCACTCCCCTGGCACATGCATCCCCAGCCCAGTTAGCACCACCCCGCGCGCCCATTCCCCTACCGCGCCGCACCCGTCCTCCGGCCCCCGTGCCCCCACTCCCTGGCTTTGCGCTTGACGTCCGCCCCAGTCCGGGACCCGCAGTGGAGAAGGGAGTTCCGACTAGCCCTGGGGCTTCAGGTATAATTTCTGACGGGACAGCTACCAGTGGATCAGGACCCAAGACGGACAGGAGGATTCCGATTAGCTCCGATTCCTTAGCTGCGCTGCTCGATGGGGCAAATACCCTCCCAGATGGACAATCAAATAGCGGGACCGCTACTCCAGAAGTACTCGTGTGGCCTACAGAGGACGCGGCGGAGGTGGAGAGTCTTGTTACGCAGTTTTTAAAAAGGTATGTTTTCTTCCTTAACCCCGTTCCTCGATACACACTTCGTGTGACACCATATCTCATCTGGACATAGGTACATCAACGCGTTCGACTCGGACCGTAGCTTGCTGGAGCATGCCTACACGCCGGACGCAATCTTTTCCTACTCGATCCACCAACCGCGGGACTCAGCTTCTTTCTCCAGGGCAGGATTGTTCGCGCCTCCCGACATGTCATCGCGTATGTCTCACCCCTTTCCATTTCTTCCTTTCCCGCTCATCCTCTCTCTTTCAGACGGACGCACCTCAACTCTCCACCTTGGCCGGGCCCGAATCATCGATAAGCTCTGCCTCTTCCGCTCCTACATATTCTGCCCGCGTGGCATCACCGCGAACATCCACTTCGACTTGGTCCCGCTCATCAACTTCCTACCGGCCAGGATCCTGCTCACTATGCATGGGGAAGTGACGGACACCCATCACCGGGAGCTGGGGGGCAAAGTGGTGGACCATACGGTTAGCTTGGACCAGAGTTTTGTGTTGATGCGGAATGAGGATGCGGGTCGCGCGGGGTGCGTTTTTTTTTCTTCCAGGTAAAAATTGAGAGATGGCGCTGATGATGCCCTTTCTTGTTACAGAGTGGGTGAGGACGGCGAGGATCCGTGGCCGCTAGTGGTGCTGTCGCATCAGATGACGGTGCGGGATGCGTCGCTGCTGTCGCCTTCGAGGCTGCTGCATATTCCCTGGATCAAGAGCATCTTGCAATGAGAGGGGGTGGATGCGTGTATATCTTTTTCATCGGCAGGATCCCTTCATGTTTCCTTGTCACTTCACTGTGACGCAGACTATTTTCACCTGCCCATCATAATCTATATGTTGATCGTTAGCTTTGCTTTGCTTCTGCAGCTTTTGTTCTATATTATTTCGGGGCACTCCCTGGTTGGAACCTGGGGAGGATAGGATCTTGACGCAGGAAAGACCACATATGGACTTCGCGTGTAGCAAATTAACAATGTATGAATTAGATAAAATGCATAATATAAACAAAGACAACAGGCTTGGAAGGTGAATAATCTAAAAGAGGGTGTAGCCCATAGCACTGCTACTACCCTATCATTTTTTGGTGCATCAAGGAGATTGCAGTTGGTCAAAATCTGCAACATCTAGTGGGAGAATCAGAGCGGAAACTGCTTCATGCCATCGTTATCCTGTCAATCATATGCATGAGAGCGAATTTTCGGGATAGAACGAATCGACATACGGTAGAAATGGTTTCCTTGTTGTCTTCTTCGACAACAGTGGTAACCACAGCTTCTGCCGCTGGTGGTTCACGGCGATGCGACAGGGATTTACGTCTACCATTATCGGTCGCACTGGCCCCGAAACTGTGCAGGCGCACAGAATGTACATCTGGAGTCAGACTCACATGGTCGCGCCATCCACTTCGTCCATTGAGAGTCGCAAGCAGTACGTTGGCAAACCTACAACGGGGGAAGAACAAAACTTGAGAGCACGTTTAAATGATAAACTTTAAAATACGTACAAGGGTCCCAGTGTATATTCCCTGTCGCGTGTCGAATCAG
Organism: Nidularia pulvinata; assembly: GCA_036937195.1. Taxonomy (NCBI): domain Eukaryota; kingdom Fungi; phylum Basidiomycota; class Agaricomycetes; order Agaricales; family Nidulariaceae; genus Nidularia; species Nidularia pulvinata. The sequence goes on from JASFDH010001579.1 coordinate 13,847, forward strand.
TCAGTAATTCATTTGATTAGGCACTTACAAGCACGCGAAAATGATGCCGTTCTCAAATATGTGATACACGATCAATTGGGTAATGGCAAGTGCTGCGTTGATAGCACCCGTCTCAACAGTGTTGATTATCAGAGAATCCAAGATGCTTCTCGAGTGCTTTATGTTGGAATATCAAGCGCTACGCCAAATGTATAACGTTATATCGATGACTGCTTTTGTCACTTTTCGCATTTTTATTGTTTCCATTTATTCGTTATTTCATTCTTGTGGCTTTA
>JASFDH010001580.1:0-14118 GCA_036937195.1 Nidularia pulvinata
CGCTTCTATGTTGCCCAATGAGCTTGTACCCTTCCAACTCAAACGACGGCTTCAGTTACGGTGAAATGAGATTGTTTGGATCCCTTTGACAGCTCTATTTGTAACGTGGATATTTTGTTACCTCCTGAGTGTCGCATAAGTTGATACACAAGTAGCTTATAGTGAGCACTGTTTCTTTTTCATGCGATAGATGCGGAGGCGACCATACTCTAACTTTAGGAGCAGGGCTTTTATTCTAGGACAGAACACTAGCTCAATATAAACCGGCATGTTGAACATCATTTGACTGTCTCTAAGTTTCTTGAATATAACTCTACTGACTGCTTCAGCAACTTTGACGGCGTGTACATTATGGTGAGTGAAGTTGTTTTTATCTTCCGATGAAATGCCTTAAGATGTACGGAAGTTAATTAGACAGATAGTGTCACTCAACATCTGTCTTCTGGATATTTGGGAAATTTTGACAAAATGCAGATCGCGGTAAGCAAGGTCACTTTTTCTCCAATGGAATGTCTGGATACGTTAATTCGACAAATATCACCTGAGGATCGAGCGAAGTGTCTTTAAGTTCCTATTGTTAACCAGTTGTATGCGGGGTTAGGCGACGATCTTCGCATCCTTCTTTGTGACTCTTGCCATTGCTTGTTCACATCCTTCGAGTGCACTGTTCAAACCAAGATGGCAGCGATGGTGGCTATTTCCGCCGCCACGAATCCCACACTGCCATCTTCAATTGCACGTCGACACATTGATACTTTGAAGCCTCTATGACCCACGCAGCCGGTGATTTTTCATCCGAACTTCGTTGTGTGCGGCTCGTTCCGCTGTCAGACATTTCAAGTATCCTTGGTATTCTCATCCTATACACAATTTCATGCTCTAATTCATTTTATGAACCTTTTTGTGCAGAATCTTCGATGTGCGCACCGGCCGTTCTTGTCTCGATTTCAAATTATCATATGAGATCAATATCCAGGAAATGTTTGTCCCGAGGGCACTCCGACCACATGCAATTTATGACTTCCATCCGACATGGCCTTTTGGGCGGCCAACACCCGCCGGATCTAAGGACCGACTTCGATGACGTTGATGATTACATAAGTTAAGTGTTCAACTTAAGCCCAACATCGTATAAGTTTAGAATGGAGCTCCTAAACAATCTAAATTTATGAATCTTTGAACTTGGCATGTCGGGATACCAGGACGTACCTCCAGGAAGGTGGAGGTTCTAGTTGCCCTTCTTAAACCTAGCCGTAGCTCTTGGACCACCTGAGGAAGTCAGAACTTGTTCGAACCCAACGGGCCTACAAGAATAGATGGGAGCAATCCCTTCACCGACCTCGAGGTCATCTGACGATTACCCATTCTCTGCGAAGCTGTGTCAGTGTGCCGAACTGATGATGATGGGAAGAGCTCGCTTAATGCAGACATGGGTCCCCACTTCTCCACCTGCAGTCGTAATGCCTTCCGGAGCAGTGGTCCTGGGACTTGGATAAATGATTCCTCAGAAGATCAGGAGGCACGTAGTCTATTTCGATATCCCATTCACACTGTGGTACTTCACTTCCCTCGAATCTTATAGCATCATAACCTCCAAGCAGGACACTCTCAGCTATCTGCACTTGTATTCTTTCGATTCTTGCAAACGCAAGGTTACTTCCATCTCTTTCACCTTATTCGCGTTACAGAATCATCCCATAAACTCGACCTGAGGTTCCAGAGTCTTCAAAATAAGGTGTGTAGTTTTCTATTATATCCGTGCTGAGAAGCATCGAGCTAGTTTTCCCATCTGAATATTTGCTAACCGCTCATGTGTCCAGCTTTACGGCCATCCGATTTCCTTTAACTTTGGACAGCGCGATACGAACTAGTAACCCTTGATTACAAACCGTGCCAATAAAACGACCTTATCTACCTGCAAGTTCACCACTCCCCGGTTAATTTGCGCCTCCAATGTCTCGCCCTAATTCTTTGCACGCTGTCCGTTCTACTGTTCACTCCTCCTCTGAGAAGGAGTCAGATACTCGGATCGAATCATATGAAGAAGGCAGCGACGGGTATGATGACCAGCTTACTCCATATCCCAATCGCTGGTCAAGATACCGGTATGTGACCGAGACCCGGTCTCCCGATGAGATAGTTCACAATCTGAATTCGACATTTTATTCACAGTGAGATGCTACGAGAGCCTGTCGCGGAGTTCTTGGGAGTAGCTATATTGATTATTTTCGGTAACGGCGTCGACTGCCAGGTTGTTCTGTCCACCAAGACGGGCGTTACCTCCTCACCCAAGGGTGTAAGAATTTTATCTGTCAGCTGCAGACCCTGCAATTAAAATTTTGTTTATATAGGACTACCTCTCGCTCAATTTCGGATGGGCCGTCGGCACCGCAATGGGTGTCTGGGTCTCCGGCGGAATATCTGGCGGCCACATCAATCCCGCGGTAAGTAGCTTAAGCTTACCTCTAGAAGACCTGTAAAGTTAAATCGTCTTTCGGAACAGGTAACACTGGCTCTAGCAACATATCGCGGCTTCCCTTGGAAAAAAGTACCGGTAAGTTGGGTTTCCACCTCTATAGGATCGAAGTTCTCATCACTGCTCCGGTCCCTTTAGGCGTATATCTTTGCCCAGGTTATGGGAGGATTAGTCGGTGCCGCGCTCGTATATGCCAATTACTTCCATGCTATAGATATTTTCGAAGGAGGTCGCGGAGTTCGCACCCTCGGCACCGCGAACTTATTCTCGACCTATGCTGTACGCTAGAATCGCTTTCTTCTAGACGCTGTGCCTAACAACCCTCGATATAGCTGGACTATATGACAAGCGTATCCTGTTTCTTCTCAGAATTCCTCGCCGCCGCTGTTCTTATGATCGTTGTCCTCGCCATGAGCGATAAAAAAAATCTGCCTCCACCTGCCGGTCTCGCCCCTCTTGTCCTATTTATGCTGATTCTTGGCATTGGTGCTGCTCTCGGCATGGAAACAGGTGAGCCTCTCGCTGCCTGTTTATCAACCTTGCTAAAATCGTTCAGGGTATGCGATAAATCCCGCCCGAGATTTAGGCCCACGCATCTTGACCTCCATGGTGGGCTATGGAAAGGCTGTGTATACATTCAGAAAGTCCGTTGGTTCTCGCCTTTGATTCATTAATAAATCAGGCTAATAAATGATGATATTATCCAGTCACTACTGGCTCTGGTGCCCTGTGCTCGCTCCCATATTCGGTGCCCAGTTCGGCACAATATTCTACGATGCCTTCCTCTACACGGGGGAAGAGAGCATATTTAATAAACCGTGTGTATATTCGCCATTCGCCGCACTCGCGAGTTGCTGACGATAGTTATATGTCCACAGTAATGCCCGTGCTCGCCAGCGCCATCTTCACGCTCGCTCACAGCAGAGATCACATATCCCTGCTGGTCCCGGGGCGGATGAAGCTGCGTGAGGATTCGATAGACTTTATCTTCCTTTTACGATAATCTCGTGGAGGGATTGATTACCCGTCTGATGTTGGTTTCCTCTTGGCTCTCGGGACCTACTGTACTACCACGTATTAAATACTCTTCTTGCATAGTGTACTGCTAAACTATCATTTACTTTTATTCGACGTGTACTTCCATACTTCTGGGCGCAAAATAAACCGAAAGGTTTCCAGCTACCAGTGCTGCATACGGTCTAGGGCCAAGAAGACTTGGATTCATGGTGTGCCAATGATGTACAAGCAGACCACCAATGCTGATGATAGATGTTACAAGGGGAAAAAATACATAGTAGAAACTGTATGTGTACAAGCCTCAACGAGTCCCAAGTTCAATCTCCTCAGAACTCTGCGCTCTGTCTGTCTACGTAGATTCTCGTGTACAACAAGTAGTAAGTCGATGAACCGGCATCCCTCTTCTACAATGTACATATGTAAACATCTAAAGACAAGCTAGTCGTGCTCCTACAATACAAAAGTTTATTTGCTACATCTTTCATCTGCATTGTATCAATCGATTCCAGAGTGGACGGTTGCAATTTACCACCTCCCCAGCACTCGTCCAACCGCGGCCCCCACCCCCACTGCGCTGATCCCCGTCAGCACCCACACGCCGATATCCCACAGGATGCGTTTACGGAACTGCCGTTTCTGCAGCGCACGTTCCTTACGCTGCAGGAGCTCATCGTACGCCGCGCGGGGGCTGGGCGCGGCGGAGTGCGTTGGGGTGTGCCCGTGCGAGGCGGCGGGCGTGCTCGGTACGACGATGGAGAGGGGGCGCTTGAAGAAATGCGTCGAGATGTGGATTAAGGCTGTTTATTCGGGATTAGTATAGCCCATATGAGGGAAGGTAAGAAGGGGTAAATCACCTGGGAGGAAAAACGTGCTGCCCAGACAGAGCACGAGGAGCACGTCGCTCATCACGCTGGTGCCCTGCGCGGGGACGAACGTGAGTGCAGCGACGAGCAGGAAGGTGAGCGTCTTCGAGACGTCGAAGGTTGCCGAGCGGCGGATGCGTTCGGGAATAGGGAGGGCCGGGGTCGTCACGAGTATAGACGGGACGCCCAGGATGAGCGTGGCTGCGTTCAACGCGGCGATGGCTACTGTGATCGGGGGCGGACTGTCAATGTTCTGTGATGTAGAAGAAGGCGAGGACGAAGCCTGTGTGAACGCTGTGAACTCCGCGGAGGCAGGAAGGGAGGGGGGACTTACGGGTTCGAGAATCTTTGGGAAGGCGGCAAAGAACGCGGAGGGGACCATAAGGAGCGTGGCGGCAAGGACCGCGAGGAAGGACAGGATGCGAAAGGACCGCGAGCGGGGTGTTTTAGTGGTGCTGATTGGCTGGGTGGTGCCTTTGAGGGAGGCGTAGAGTGGAAGCGTAGATGAAGAAGTGAATGAGAAGGCGGTCGCAACTATGGGAACTGGTTAGATACAGATGAACACGACTGGATTCCCGGGACTCACTGATGCCCTGCCATAATATGCCTAGCTTGAGCCAGTCAGAGTGGACATTAAGCACACCTTTTACGTGCGCATAGGCAACGCAGCCCAGCCAGCCGACGTAGGTGACGATGGAGAGCCAGGTTGCGTACACCACTGGGCGGGATGCAAGGGACTGGGAGGACGAGCAGAGGATGAGGGCGACGAGGGAGAATGCGAGAGTCAGGAGAGGGCTGGAGAGAGGATGTATAAGGTTCTCGGGGAGAAGTGGTAGCACAACCTGTACAGATTCTTGGGGGAGGTTAATTCAGCAGAAACTGAGAAGGGAATATGTACATACGGCGGAGATACGTTGTGGCCAACATGACGCTGATAGATCCTGTCCCTGCCCTGACTATGGTTCTCAGTAATTCTCGTCGTCGTTCCTTCCCTCTCCCTCTTGCAAAAGCATCACATACCACCTCTTCCATATCCGCCTTCCGGAGGTACCGCGCGAGCATGTACCATATCTGCCGCGCCAACGCCGCGGTGACTGCAAAGCACAGCAGTCCAGAGAGGCCATACTTCAGTGGAAGCTCAGTATAAGGCAAGAACATCGCCCCGAGCTTAAGATATGGCGCCATGAGGTAAAGAAAAACAAGGGATGGCGGTAATGGTGGAATAGAAGCCTTCCGTATCTCGAACTGTGGGCTGAGCACATCGTCCGGGTCGTCCTCGTCGTCCGACGAGAAGTCAAAGTTCATGTTAGGCGAATCTTCCTCATCGTCATGCACAAGAATGAGCGCAGCCGAAGAGTCGAGCGCAGACTCGATAGGAGAGTCGGCGCCGCTATCGTCGCTGTCGTCGTCCCTTGGCATGCTCGCTGCCGGGGTGGAGCGACGGTTAGGCATGCGGAGGGTAGGGAGGATCCTGCTTGAGCTGGCAGCAGGAGGTGTCCAGAGAACAGACGAGCTCGGATCGGCCATTATGCGGTCGAGCTATTATAGTTGGGTTCACTGGAGGAGGGCGGCAAGGGACATTGACGGACACCTTGTTTGATTTCTAAATCCGACGGCCATCACCTTCGGTGCCTACCCGCGGCTCATCGTTCCATCCTCGTTCTCTGCTGCGCCCACGCGATACTCGACGCTCAAGCCTCATGATTGCTTGATAGAGAACTATTTATCTTGCTCTAAGATTACTTCCAACTTCCTCTCAGGACGTTCATAACCCGTGTCCAAGGACGAAGACGCAGAAGCCACATCGGCACCCGCGGCTACTCATTCAAAATAGAGCTCTCTCATTATTTAAACACTCATCTATTAATATGGCTCCTATTTTCATCGACGTGCGATAGCTTTGCCTTAGGCGGACGAGGCGGACGACTTTATATCTTGCACCGGATAGGCCCTTGGTGCAGGTTGATGGTTTCGCAAATAATGCGCATCTCTTCGAGAACAGGGTAGCCTAAAATACTGCAGCTGGGATATTCTAGGATACCATGAGCGCGTGGCAGCTTTCGCGTCTGCTACTGCTACTTTACCTCGCGTTTCTCGGGTCAGTCTTATGCCGCTTGAAGTGCTATTCCAACTATTTGCTGTGTATTGCTTCTTCAGATGTTCACAGGCAACGAAGGTTCATGTCCAACGTTCAAATGTTGCTTGCATCGGGATCGGGAAGCTATCCTCGCAAATCTAGAAGCCTGCAACTGTATTCTTAACTGAAGGCCGTTCCCAGTACTTGGTCAACGAGTGTCAAAACTTCTCTTCAACTTCAATACAACTTCTGGTAACAACAAGGATGACCGGAGTTCAGTTAAAACGATGGTATTTATTCCCTAAATTCTGCGGGCAACTTAACCGCTTACCATATTTCCCAATGTCCAAATATGATTATCTTCGCCATCGCAGCACAACATGATTCTCCCAACGCCTTCAGCTATAATTATTCGATATTCAAATTCATACCCTTTCGTCGCGGACACCATGCGATCCACACGGTATGCTATGTCTTGTATCACCGTCTTAGGGTGTATACATCCAACCACCTCTTCCTCATCTGATTCCCCATCACCGTATGACCCAGGTTCCAGAAGCCGTGTTCCAGTAGGTGGAATCGGCGTAAGGAACTTCACTCTTAAAGTGCCTATCGTGATTTTCTTCGGCGTATTCTCATTCTGCAGTTTAGGCCCGAGAAAATATGGCCCTCGCTCAAGAAACCGCATGAGCATCGCAAACAAACCCGAAATCATCCTCCCCGGACCCCCGTTTCCCCATCTCCAGCCCGATTCCTGTCTCGTGCACGCTCCCGTCATGCGTATAGTCACGTCAAGACATGGAAAGTGCATCGAATACGCAGGGATATGCATCCAAGTTGGATATATCGCTTGCTCATCGTTTGTCTCCACATCAAGTTCGTATCGCAAGGTGTTGTTTTTGAGAAGATAGGCGATAATCCCGCGGACTTCAAAATTCGTCCGTTGGCAGGTGAGGAGAAGGAGAGTGGCTGGGACAGTGAAAGCAGATGGGCAGTCGAGAGGGTAGTAATTGTACACTTCTCTAAAGTGGTGGCAATCTAGAGGTGCTGGCTGGCCAAATCTGTGTTTCCGGTGCTTCGAGCCTGTGGTGAACGGCATTGAACTTGAATCTTGCGGTGGTAGGAGTAGAGCAAGATAGATGTTTTCCCGAAGTTCTGGAGCAATGCTCAGGAATATAGAGTCTGACTGAGCGTGGCGAGAATTAAGGAATGTAGGTGCAATGTGCCACTGGGTTTTCACGTTGGAATTACTGTCACTCAACCCCCTCTGCTGAAGCTCCTCGAGAGTAGGAAAAGTAACTGTCTTGGGTTCTGCAGATCGCACTGCTGTAAAGCACGCGATATTAGCGCAATTGCTCCACACCTGAAGGAAGATGATTTCACTCACGAAGGTCGTTCTCATTTTGGTGCACGACTGACGATTGGAGACAACCCATTAGAATATGAAGTAATTGACCTGAAAGCTAGTGCCAGAAATGTAACGAGGAGCTTGAGAGGGCGTTCAAGTGACATTCGTCTGTTATTTATATACCACCTAAGGCGATGCTCTAGCTAACACCAGGGACGACTTGAAGAGGTAACGACTTCTCCAGACTCGATGCTGTAAGCCATTCGCCGGCGGATAGCAGTGAAGTGGATGTCAACAGGATGTGTAGCAGTCTTCAAGTGGGTAACTGATACTGAGATAGCATTCCCTGTTAGTTTGCCGGTAAGGATCCGGCATCGTAGATGCTATGATTCATGTGACTCAAATATTTACCGATACCTGTCTGCTGGACTCCGAAGAATCCATTATTTCTACCACCGTTCATGTACCACAGGCGCCCAGTGGTATATCCGTGCAATAATGGGCACACCACTGGAACCGGGATCCCCTTAGGCCTGTAGATTTCATTGGCTCAACATGTTTGATCAACGCGAATATTTGGCATTATTTTGGCAACAGCTTCCAATGTGAGATTTCTGACATGGACACGGCACATTTATTTACTCTTACTACATACGGGAGACTAATTCTTCCAATGCAGAGCCAATTAGCGGAGGGTTGCTGAGGGCCATGAAAGGGCCACGTCCAACTTCATCGAACCTTTTTCACCATTAGCGGCGTCCCTACTACTATGAACTATTATATATAATAGCTCAAATATATTTCAGGGTCTGAAATCTGGTGCCAAAAAACCATAGTCCTATCAATCTACTTACCATGCTTTTCAAGGGCCGCCTTTCTTCCACACAAAACCTGGAATGCCGTCCCCCTCGTTGGAATGTGATATCCTTTCTCTGCGCTCCGCTGCACTGCTTGTCTAAGTAGACCGCAGAACTGTTCTTTTGTGAAGGTGGACCCCTTGGCATAGCGGACTCGGCGGAAAAACTCAGGCCACGTATCAATCTTGTAAATCTTCTTAATCTCCTGCACCATACGTTCCGGGAGCTCTTTCTGCGGGAATCCGTAGTTGTCGTCAAGGCGAGAGATATTGGATGCATATTCATCGATGAACATACTGAGGAATGTCATTTGGAACATCATCAGACGGAGACTCGTTTTCGAACTTGTGAACGTAGTCTTCAGACGGTAGTCGCTGGCACCTGTCTCCATGACCTCCAGCAGGGGAGATTCCTTGAGCACCCAGCGAACATTACGCGTGATTGCTTCCTCCAGGAAGGGACCACTAAGTGCTTCCCATGCTATAGGAACATCTCCAGAAGAAGGCGGCACGACGAGTGCTAGCGTAATCGAGACGATGAACTCTCCTATGTCAGGTACATGCTTTTTATCTCGATTGCAGGGATTGAAGAGGAACCGACGTATATGGGCCGTCGCATCGTGAAGCACGTCAGGAGCTGAACGACATAAGCAGAGAAGAAGATGGAAGAGGTGGCAATATGATATCACTGCTTTTTCGGAGGCATGGAGAAGCGTCTTAGACGAAGTTGGCGAAGAGCCTAGTACATCATCACACGACTTCATTAGGGAGACGACGGTATTGTTCATCATTTTGAAGATGACTCGGACAGAATCGTGCGGCTTCCTCATAGGAGGTACCATCGAAGTGATGTTCCGGCGTCCTTTTTTATTGGAAGCAGTCTCATTTTGCCTGATGGCGGAGTCTATGACGTCCAAGCAACTCCAAATGGTGTTCTGGGCACGCTCGAAGTGATAACGACTGAATGCCAAAGGAAGGAAGAATTCGAAACTTTGTTTCTCGATACTCTTCCGGACCACATGCGTAACGAAAGCTTCCTCGCTAATCCACTCGAAAGCAGACGACAGCATACGAGACTTCGCATCGAAGGTAATCCCGATCCCGAGGGTGGAATCCCGCAGAGATGTTCGCAGGAAGAAACATCTCAGTTCGCGCTGGAGGAGAATGTGTAGCGATTCAGAAACTTGACGGAAACGAGGATACGCTTCGGCCAGAGAAAGCAGGCTTTCTGACGTCAGGTGAGATGCTAGCTCAGCGAGGGTGTCATCGTTCAGGATCGATAAATGGCATGCCGTAGGAGATGCGCACGCTAGACTGATATTGAAGTTGTCAACATCCATGAGATCCGGTGGTGGAGTGGCTTGGTAATGAGGAAGTTCCTCTGAACCGTACGGACATTTATGGCATTTCCATCCTACAATTGATTTGTATGTTGTTGTCCACCTGGGATTTCGATATTCAAACCGATGCAGCTTCCTAGCACTGGTGTTCATTCGCTTCACTTTATGCAGGACATACGAATCCATGCTGAGGCTGGAATCATTGATGATACTTTCAGGAGATGCATTGGAGCTCCACAGTTCCTCGAAATCTGCTTGGCGACGCTGCTCAGCGCGGCAACAGCATGGCCTATAGCCACAAAGCAAACAAATCTCAAGTTCGAATGGCCTGTTCTTAAAATCAGACTCAAGGCAGTACACATTCACTAGTGAATCGCCGATGTCGATCGTCCCACCATAGTCTTGATCGACCTTGCAAAAAACTTAAGCTACGTTCGAATACAACGATGGGCACAACTTGCTCACCTTGGTGCTAGAGAAGAAGGTCTGGAATTGGAGGAAAAGACCGCGAAGGGTCAATGCCGGGGTGTACCTATCGTGAGATATATTTAGGGATTAGTGACAAATAGATAAACCTGTGAAGCTAGAATGCTTACCCTCCATTGTATCCAGCTTCCGCATAGACATGGGCCTTCAACAGATCACAGCATACGTAGCTTCCCAACAGGTTCGGATGCTCGATGTTCACACTGCTAGAAACTAGAGGAGGCGAAGCTGGCTATACAAGGGGTGAGTCAAGTCTAATGTCTGAAACATATATGCTACGCACCCAGTCAAGAGGAAGCCGTACATCAAAGTGTAGGGCGAGGTCCTTCCAGGGACCACTAGATGGAGTGAGCACGAGGCAGAAGCGGCGAATATCAGCATCGTCAGTGAATACAGTGATACCAGGATACGGTTCGTCCTTCAGCTCGGCCAAGTCATGGTAAAGGCGTGAGAGGAGGCGACGCGAGGAAGTAGCCATAGGATGAAAATGGGCTACCAAAGTTAACTGGCAGCTTGGAGTTGTCTCGAGAAAATCCACGAGCTTATATCTTGTATTGGCGGTTTACGCCATGGTTTCAGTGCACTGCCCTAAATATGTCATTCAAATATCCGGACCCGAGACAGAAATTGACTCCAACTCACCTCAGACGCCTACACACTCGAAAAGAGTCACGACATACGTAAATGGTGAGACATCTATGTACAGCACCACTCGTGACGGCTTTTGAATATTTGACGTCTATTAAATTTCTAGGGTTCTAAGCGCGTAGTGGTTTCCGGAAGAGCGCCGGCATTGAGGTGGAAGTTGAAACGAAGTACGATTTGACTCTATTTGGCAACAGCCACTGGAGCGTCCAGAAATGGCAGGATACCTTCCTCAATTGCAAGGGGCTGGGAAAGAAATTGAGGACATTGTTGTGATACGCATGTCGCAGCTTCATCAGGATGTGGCAAAGATAGTAAATATACATGTCCTGCATAAGCAAGCGGTTTTACATAGAAGCTTTCCCCCGTGATTCGAAAGGAAGAAGGAACGCAATAAATCCAGCAACCAAAAAGATAGCACCAGCAATAAAGATCGGCACAGAAGTCGTGAGATTAGCGTACAAGGCGATAATAGGTGCCTGCGCGCAGTAGCCTCATCAGCCATTTTTCAATATTGCTAAGAGAGCGTGGGCGTACCATGATTCCGAATATCCGGTTCGCAGTAGCTGCGAGCGCGTTCCCCGTTCCTCTGTCTTTCGTAGGGAACAGCTCCGGAGTGATGGCGTACAGGACGCCATACATTACGTTGCTTACGAAGCTGTAGGCACAATTCCATCCGAGAAGCGCGTTGGAGCTGCGCGAGGTGGTGGAGGCGAGGATGAAGACTCCAGTGAGCACTGACGATACGGCTTAGCAAGAAGTTAAAGCAGATAGAGAGAGCGCGTATTCACGAGTGGATAAACCTAAAGTTCCTCTGCGGCCAAGTACACGTATTTCTACTAGGTATCCTGCAATCAGCGCACCAGGGACACCGATGACGCTCAATATGACTTGCTGCATGGTTCAGTTGACGAATTAGTATGAGAAACCTGGATGGGAAGATGAACTCACATTTCGATAGGTAATGTACACCGACCCGTCGCCGAATTCTGCGCCTCTAGTTGCCAAACTAATAAGGAGTTTCTATCAGAACCAGGTGGAAGGAACATAATCATCGAGCTCCACTTACTAAAACGTGACGAAAGAGTTATACCTATCCACAAATGGGGCGGGAATTAGCCATGCCAACAAGGTGATAGAAAGGTAACTCACAGGGGGAATGCAAGGCCAATCAGAGCTAAAAGTTGCACAACTGTTAGCCACAAGGATGCGATCGAGGTCAAGTAATGCACGCACCCCAGAGTACAATCAGCAGACCAGTCGAATAAGCTAGCTTCCTGGTCGCAAACAGCGGCCTCACATGGTTCCCATCGAACTTCGCCAACTGCCTTCTCATCACACCTCTGACCGAGGTATCCAGCGTCACCTCAGCGTCCGGCACCAGCTTCCCCACGCTTCTCAGATCCTCAATCGTAAGGTTCGATGTCTTCCCATTGTGCTCCGCGACCTTATGCACGACATCGACGGCTTGCTGGTCGCGTCCGCGACCCATGAGGTACTTGGGGCTCTCGTAGAGGGTGAAGAGGAAAAAGCGGATGGCCCAGAGGATGAGCATGAGCCCGCCCATGGTGAAGAGGAAGTAGCGCCATCCTTGGTTGGATGATCGAGGACAGTTTGGGGGCGTTTGTATTGAGCAGGAGAACTTGCCGATTAGGGGCCAGGCGATCTGGGAGGTTTGAGGTGTCAGCCGCGATAATGTATATGCAGTTCAAGACGCCATAACGTACGAGACTGCCGAATAGTTGGCCAAATGCCCACCATATGGATAGGACGGTAAGAAGATATTGGTGCGAGGCTGGCACGAACTCTATAAGGACGCGTTCAGCTTGGTGGCGGAGACCGTCGTAGTGTTAGAGCTTACCGAGGAATATAGCAGAATCCACAGGTAAATTTCCACCGACTCCTATAGACCAAACTGCAGCAAAAGATGTCAACGCGATAAAGTTGGGAGCTCCTCCTGCTGCCATAGCAAAAACACCGGTGATAAGCAGCGTGACATTGAACGATATTCTAGCGAGTTCAGTCAGTATCTGTCATTCCAAGACCGTGTAGAGGCGTACTTTCGCCCCCATATATCAGATCCAACACCCCAGAAGACAGCCCCAACCAAAAGTCCAATATTCTGGCCCAGCTTCAAAAATGGGCCTTTAAACTGGAATTCATTCACAACCGGCGACAAGATAAGTCCTGTTACGATCTGCGCAGGTCAGCTTACCGCGGCAAGCACATATGCAAGCGCGCTTACTGGCCATAAGTTATCCCTGAGATATCAAAGCAATGACAGCGTTGAGAACATTAAGGGGTCACTGGAACTTGACAAGCCACTCACGCCATCCACCCGAACCCAGTGACTATGAAAAGTCCCCTGCGCGTGCGCCACGTCAGAACACAGAATAGAAGAAATGAATCTAGCGCTTACCACTGATACCGCCCCATGCCTATCTCTTGCATTGCATTATTTAGAACGTGCACCTTCGCGTGGTAGATAGGATCCATAGCGCCCTCCTCGTCGAAGACATCCTCGGTCCTGTCCTGCACCTGCGACTTCTCGTTTCCGAGCTCATTTGGGGGGCTCTCCGATCGTGACATGCTGGGGGGCAGGAAATAAGGCGCGCAAGATGGTCCCGCATTATATACATTCGAGAAGATGATCCAGGTGCCGTTGTCAGAACTTGATTGGAGTGGAGAAGGGAATATGTCCCGTGGGAAGGTCTTCGATCAGCATCAGAGACTTTGCCGATCGCGACAGGGTCGATCGCGCCTCGATTAACGCTTCCGTGGCGGCCCCGTGAAATACGGTTCAATCCGAGTTCAATGCGAGGTCGAGAATCGGAGGATTCAAGAGTACGGAGAACTCCAAGTGCGTCAAAAAATATAGCTATTTTTTCGATAGCTCGAGGATTGCCCTTCCGAGCGCCTAGCGAAACCATATTGCACATGAGACTTCCATTCGACGCTGGATCTGGTCTCATCCCCATTGAATTCCAACTCCAAGGAGGTGAAGGTAATA
>JASFDH010001581.1:0-14104 GCA_036937195.1 Nidularia pulvinata
CTTGACTTAAAGACTTTGTCTTCTAAGTACAAATTTGATTTGATATTCTTCTGAGAAGAACTGATTCTTGCCCCCACGAACTTGTGTGCATTTTTAACATAAGTTTGAGTGTTTTTGGAGGTTTTATGGTGTGTTTATAGGTTTAGATTCACCCAGACCTTTAGTTTCACTTAGTCCTTGTTGAGCAGCACTTCAGCATGCTGTGCTGTATAGGGATATGACAGTACTCAGCACAATTCTCATGTTCCTGAGCCATTGACACTTCCTGATCCTCTGATATGACAATATTGAAAGGGGGTGTGTAATCTGGTGGTGTGCTAGCAGGGTATAATGTTTCTAGTTGTCCTAATTGCAGTTCAAATATTCTGAATAAATTGTTGATGGAGGACTTGTGAGTTTTCAGCAGGGCAGTGAGCACATTTTAGGTGATGACTGAGAGGGGATGACTGGGTGGTAGTGCTGCTAGCTGAACTGCTATGCAATGGCATATTTTGAGTAGCACTAGCTTGGTGGGAAGGAGACTGGTGTTTAGGCAGAGTAGGTCTGTAGGTGTAGACCTCATGCCCCCTGCTATTGCTACCATGGCTGACATTGCACAGAGGCCAACCTTTGTAGGGCACATACTAATCCAAGGTTGTGCCTGTAGCCCACAGGCTTTGTTGGGAGTGTATACCATACTTTGAGTCCATATGTCACCTTCAGGAGGACCATTAAGATGAAGAGCTGGCACATTAGTTTTAGACCTGTGCCTGTGGAGGGTCTAGTTAGTCATTTGAAACACATTATCCATTTGGTCAATTTTTCTGTGACTTTTGAGTCTGAATGTTCTAGTTTAGTTTTTTGTCAATGTATATGCTTAGGTATTTGAAATTGTCAATGCTCTTGGCCAGTTCTCTGTTTAGTTCCAGCACTGGGAGGTTTATCAAGCCTAGCTTGTCAGCAGCCCAGGTTTTCCAGATCTTGGATGCCAACCTAAAGGGTTCTCTTGCAAGGCCCACCACTTATTGGTCACCAACAGGTTTGGTCTAGCAAGAGCTACAGAACAGCTTGCACCTTCCATATAGGTATTCATGCCCTAAGCCACTATCTGTAGTAAATAGACCCTCTGGTAGCTCCCTACATGGTGCATAAAGGAATCTCACCTGCTGCTCCACTGGCCCTGGTGGTCTTATCCCAATCAACTGTGGAAGGGAATCAACTCAAGCACAAACCTTGATTTACTCAGAGCTGTACTGATGGAAGATTTAGTCCTCTCAAGCCAGCAGCTGGAGACAGTTCAGTGCAGCCATGGTCCAGATGTGGTGTATACCATCCTAAGCAATAATGGGCTGTCAAGCCCACCCAATCATCATTTCCTGTACCAGGGCAAGTGCTTTTCTGATGCTTAAACAGTGCAGATCTGCAACTTGTCCCCAGTCTCTGTCTTGCCCAATAAAATATTAAACTAACCACCAATAAGAGGAGGATGTTAAACCATCAGGAGACACCATCCTTGCTCAAATGGCAGGCAGTGGCCAGTCAGCAGTGCTGTCAGCTAGTTATTGCCCCAAAACTCCACCTCTTATGGGACTCCTATACCTCCAGGCAATTGTTACTGCCATCCTTGAGACCCTTTCAGGCTCCTGGTTAGCCACTTGGCATCCCAGGACTTGGAGTTGAGGGTTGATGTACACAGTGGTGTAGGTGGCAGTCTGGTTCAAGACCACATCCCTCCCATATATGTGTATCCCTCCCAGTTGTGAGCCTCAGAGCACAGATATTTCTGCTGTAAACCTCCTTTATCAAGGGAAGACTCCTTGATGAGTTTAATGTCCAGTTCAACTGTCAACAAAAGCTCAGCTATTCACAAACATGTCAAGGTGCTTCCTAAGCTACAGAAACCAGACAATGCCACATGACATGTTGCCAAGTGACATGGCAGCAGAGTGCAGCTAATGCCACATCAAGCCTCCTTTACCAAGGGAGGCTCTGCTGTAGTAATTTACCATCTATTCAGACCTGGATAAGAGCACCTATATAGCATGTTAGCCTCCTTTACCAATGGAGGACTCACCCAGTGTGTAGTTTACAGTCATAGCCACCTCACAGCAGCACAGACCCACAGAGAGTGTGCTTCTGCCTCTTTAAGCTTCTTCACCAAGGGAGCACTCCTCTGTTGTGGGAGCATGCTATTGACCTAGATAATATTCCAGAGAGGGGGCAATATGCCTTAGGCAGATCTACACCTAAACACTAGGGAAAAACTGCATATCAACACCCAAATGATGATATTAGTGAAAACAACTAGCTACAACAGAACATAGTACAATAACAAAGTCCTAAGTACCAGGGAAAACAGACTAGCTAGAATAAAGGAAAACACAGAGTGCAGCAGCACTGAACACTAGTGGTTACCACTATTTATGATAAATTTAAGGCAACTGTCTGCAGAGCTATGTGTATAATACCACACTCTATTATGAAAGGCATCTCATTCCTTTTCCTTTACTCTTTCATTCAGATAATATCATATTTCATTGGGGAGTTTTTCATAAGATTGTCAGATAATTTCATTGTGAATTTCATTTCATTTTCTAGGCAATTTCATAGAAATTTCATTACTTTCCTCTAGCAATTTCATATCATAATTATTTAAACCCTCTATTTGTTATTTGATCTGCTTATGTAATTTTTTGCATGACTCAAAAATGCCTTTTGCCTGCTCTTTTACATATGATGCCATCATATTATGGCCTCAAATCCAAAGTTATTTAAAAATAATGCCAGCTGCCTACAGCAAGTAAGCAAACACAAAATAAACAATTAAACACACCAATATCCTAATTATATAATCTAATATATAGTTGTCTATGATTAATGAAAAACATTTATGAAATTAGCTGTCTAAAAGTTATGAAAAACTTTGAAAATATTATGAAATTGCTGACAGTAACTAATGAGATTTACTGGATAAAAAATGAAAATATAATGAAATCTCCAGACAAATGTCAATGAAAAATCTGCCAGTATATTTTCAAAAAAACATAGGGAAAAAATGAATGAGAGATAATGACAATAATAATGAAATCTCTTTCATAATAGAGTGTGGTATTATACACACAGCTCTGCAGACAGTTGCCTTGAATTTATCATAAAAGTTGTAGCCACCAGTCACACTGAATATCACACTGGCATCCAGAACCTGGGGAGAACCAATATGGCTAAGCTGTAATCAAAAGTGACTATAGTGCAGCTGAATTGAGGCAATGACAGTGTTTGTTTGGCTTTGGATGCAAGCCCTAACAATCACACACAACAAGAGAGGAGGAAACCTAGTAGAACTTCACATGAAAGAAGATCATATGGATAATCACATATGGACAGAACATAAAACAAGGATGAGGGAAATATACAGGTCTATGCTACATAAGTAAGAAACTTTACTAGGTGTGGGTGGAAGATAAGTAAGAGAGACACCAATAGACAAGGTGTCCAGACATGTAGTTAGGACCTGAAAAAGAGAGTGAAATAGAAGAGAAAGACACCAGTGGGACACCCTCCCAGAGAGTAAATACAAATAAACATGTGATCTCTAGTAAGAGATGCCTGAAATATAAGCAAACTGAGAATTGAGCCAAGAAATGAGCTAAGAATGGCCATCTAGGATAGGATAAAAGCTCAAGGATAAGGAATGAAGGAGGTAACAGGGATTTCACCCTCATTCTCTCACAATATGATTTGCAGTGATGAGCTCCTCAGCTCCTGCAATGCTAAGTCAGAGATATGAGCAGATCTCAGTTCAGTTTTGAAGTAAGATGTTCTAGCTAGAGCTAGTAACTTGAGAGAGAAAACCCATTTATACCTTAAAATAAGAGAGTAACAAACTGAGTGCCATACAACAAAGTCCAGGACTAAGTCCTGCAGTTGTGTTAGTGCTTTGAGAAGTCTGAGGGACAGGAAGACCATCCCAGCTGACTTAACTAGTAAAAAGTGCAATTTCAGGAGAAAGAAAGACTATCTCCTGGAATCTTCACCCAAAGACAGAAGGAAGACCATCCCTAGTTATTTTTGAGAGAGATCATTAGTATCTGCAAGGAAAGGAAGACCACCCTTGGAGATTATATTGAAGAGAAGCATATATATACTTAGAACAAAGTGACCTTATGAGCTCTAGAGTCAGGGAGACCATCTTGACAAGTCTGTAGCTAGATAAGTGAAAAGGAAGACCATTCACTGTATCTAGCTAGCATAGCATCAAACATATTTAATATCCTAAACTGCACTTTTTGTATTGCATTTTCAAATACACTCTCATTTCAGACTTTCCCCCACAAACTTATGAGGTTGTGAACACCCTACAAGACAGTAAAACAAATTTATTTCAGTTCTACCCTACAGACTACATACCCTTTTCAGGGGGATAGAGAACTTATTCTGTACAGCACTGTACAATCTGATCTCTTGCACCCAGAGAAAGCATGAGAAGACCCCAGCTACATGATGGTCAGGAACAAGAAGTGTGTGCTCAAAGCTTCTCTTAGACAGAGACTTAGCAACTTGACAGCTTTTCTTTACAACAGGAAGTGTGTCTTACATCAAACAACAAAAATGTAATGTGTTATCATTTTTATATCAAACTCAGAACCTAGAACCTTTGAACCTTGCTTTGAACCTATAACTTAGGCTTAATCACCATAACATAAATAGCCTGGGCATTAATATAATGCTCTTATTGCATTATATCCAAAGCCAATCCAACCACAATATGTCACACTCCTGGGAGTGGTCACTGTTGTTGAGTTCCAATACACCTTCTATAATTATACTAGGCTTGCACTCTAGCACATTCTGCGGGAGCAATGTGCAGTGTGCATGAGGTTTTTTTTCATTGATACCAGATCCTATGTATATGGAGCTTGCCCTTGCCATTAGGCTGAAAATGACAGTCAACTGCAACACGTCACTCTGCTAGATGTGGTTGTTGTTGATCTCCAACCTGCTTGGCTTGCACTCCAGCACACTTGGTGGGTTACTCTCTAGCATGTTCCACTCTGCTGGAGTGTCCTGTATCAGCATTTCAATATTAACTTTAGTCATCAATGCAACCTTGAATAGGTGTACTAATGACTCCAGCACATTCTGCTGGGCTACCTCTGGCATCTCACATACTCAGACACACCCCACTCAAGCAGCTGATGATTGAAATGAACAGATGGATTGGCAAAGCTCCATATATGTGGGGATCTCAATGCAGCATGCCAGTAGGTTGAAGCCTTCATATGTGAGAGTGCTGTTGCTTTTGAGTATTTTTTCCAGCTGTTTTGACATATTGCACTCACTCAATTGCACTGACATTTCTCTTTTAGGTGTCATCTAGAGTTGCTCTTTCTGCCATTGCTCCACTTCTCTTCCTTGCATTTATGACCAGTCACTGTCTATGCCTCTTTGCTGTGACCCTTGATCTTGACACATACTTATAGCTGATGAATGCTTCATATATCAGTGCCTATCACTGCCCCCATAATACAGGACCAAGAAGCATTTGCTCCTAGAAAATTTAGTACACATTCCATTTCTTTCTGCAGTTTTGTCCTCCCATATTCCAAAAATGACATAGCCTCTGTTTGAATCCTGTAATCACTTCAGTTGGCATCTACATGTCATTCATGCAAGTATCCTTTCCTGTCGAGTGGGCCATCACCTCCACAGACTATTTACATTAATATTTCTGCCTGATAACATGTGAATAAAATTAAGATGTACCATCATGTCATATCATATTTTTTCAACCTTTCTTTAGTGCCCAAGTTTACACTCTGCTACTCTTCCTCTTCCAACACCATTTTTAGGATACAATGCCTCCTCTTGTGGTTTGTATCTGGTGTCTGTACATGCTATTTCAGAGTGCTCAGCTTCCCCATCTTCCAGGACCAAGAAGGTTTTCCATGGAGTTTGTCTCAAGCTGTTCTTTGAGGCAAAATCAATAGTGGAAGATCTCAACAGTGATGCTCTCCAGAACCAACTTCAGGAAGACAAAAAGTTGAAAGATGAAGAGCCAGAAGCTGAAGAACCTCACCAGGAAGAATCTCTGCAAGTTTTTTGTCACTATCAGTCTTGTTCTTGCTCACCTGGACTTTCTCTAGCCACCCTCTTCATTCTCACTCACTTCCTCACTTACCTTCCCTTCAGTTGCCTCAGCCATCCTCTAAGCTTTCTTCTCAATTACCTTCTACAGTTCTTGAATGCTACAACTCCATTACCATCAGCCTCCAAACCCACTGTGTTGCTGAAATTTCCAAGTTATGCCTTCAAATCTTCTTGCCTTCCTCACCTCTGCCACTGTGCACAAACATGCTATTACTGAGAACAATGCATTCACCCACCTGTATCTTGGATACTCTGCCAACAAGAAAGAAGAATGTGTGAGTCCACTTTTTGCTTCAAGCTCTTGCTAACACTTTTCAGCATGAAGTTTTCCATGAGCATGCTAATGCAATCTCCCTCTCTACTGCCAGCATGTGCAAAGAATTTTGAATGCACAATGATATAGACTTCAAAAATGCACTCCACAACTGCAACATCATATGCCCTGGAACAGTTTATACTCTTTTTTGCTAACTCTTCTCTAATTTCTTGTTAAAGTACAGCTTACATCCACAATTTCTAACTGCATCAACTACCCTCTATACAGCATCACAAAAATCAGATTTATAATAGCATGGAACAACATGCCTGACTACAAGAAACACACTGACAATCTGCATGACCACCTACACCTCAAATACATCAACAACCTCAATGACCTCATTTTTGACAAAGACATTCCTGGTATCTATGACCAGATCAAGGCTTCAGGACACTTTAACAGCCAGTGCAAGGCAATTTGGATGTATCACAGCTGCATAATCACTACATGCAACATGCTCCTCATGCCATATCAAAAGGTACATCTCATATCACCTTCATTCATGATGCTAATTCAAGTAGTTTGAGTATGGCATCTTCCTCAACCACTTCTAGGTCATTCACAGCTCCAAAGCATTGTCAGGTTTTGCAGGGCACTCAATCAAGTTTTTGTGACTTACTTGCTTATCTTGTTGAAAACCTGCTAGAATTTGACTTGGAATGCACATTTCTGAAAGACAGAAACTGCCACATGGAATGCTTGTCAGCTGCTCCTTTTAGCTTGTGTGAAAGCCTATAGTTGTCATGAATTCACCTTTTCTTTTGGTGATTATCATTATCTTATCTCTTGGACTTATCACAGGGACATCTAATCTTGGGGATAACACATAGACAATTGCATGGATACCATGAGGCAACTGCACCCATGAGGACAATGCAAGGCACACTTTTTTTATGATTGATCGTTACATACATGCACAATACACATGTACACAACACATTACTTACATGCACAAGACATGAGTGGTACATGCATAGTACATGAGTTAGGTAGTATTTAGTTACATTGTTTGTACTCAGAACCCCAGTCTTGAGCTGGTCCTTTCTCCACTAACAATACAGTGCTCATCCTTTCTCCCCTATCCTTCCCTCTTCCTGAGTGATTCGACAACCTCAACATTGCACTATTGAGTGTATTGTTTGTGTGTCTGACAATAGTGTCTCTCCAAGGTGCTCAGGGGTGAGGATTTGCAAGAGTTTGTGTACAAGTTTTGTGAAGATCACCTGCCTTTTGTGCCCATTGAGGGGAGATTTGATATGTTACTACATTGCTGTCAAGCCATTATTCTGATCAAAGTACAGTAAATTAGTTCCTCAAGAGTCAGATGACAAGTCATATATAATCCTGTATAGCTTCTATCATGGCAGTATACTTATTAAACTTCTTACATGCTCAACATGCTGTTGAGGCCAATGCACAATACACATCAACAGTTATGACTGTAATCTTATACTGCACCTCCACCTCCACCATGTCCACTGTGACCTTTCTTCTTGAGATGGTTGGTAAATAACTATTCTTATATTATTTCACTGACTTTGTTGAGGCTCCCTTCAATGACAAAATTAACATCCAATTATGTCACCACTCAAGTACATGGTCCTTAGCACCCTTGAGAAACCCTCTGCTGAAAAGGTGAGTACCAGAGTTGCTGGTAAATTTCCCTCACACCATGCAGGAAAATGTTCCTACCAATGTCAACACAAGGAAACCCAAATAATGGACTACAACCACCATCTATCCCTACCCTAGATGAAAACCACAAAGATCACTTAGGGGAAAAGATAGTGAGCCTGGATTAAAGCCTGTAAAGATGCTGAGAAAGGTGATTAAGAATCAGAAAAAGATTTGGGGTGCACAAAAGGTGAGTACTGGAATCTTGACTGGGTATAGTGTGACTCACATGCAGTGGCAACCTTCAGCTTTGGCAGCTCATACAATTGTTGTCCCAGCAGTGGCCAAGACAGTCATGAAGGTGCTGATAAGCATCAATGCTGATGCTCTATGAACCTTGGTTCACTCACTACTGGCTACTCTGTTGTAGCTCAATCACATGTTGATCCAAGTGCAGAATCTGTCTAATGACCTCCAAATATTATGCAGGCTTTCCACAATGACTAAGACTGCAATCAACACAATGACTGAAGTCTTACAAGCTGCAGCCAATCTTTTGCATGCCATCCAAGGCACCTTCAAGCAACTGCAAGTACCAGAACATGCTGCCTCAGCCTTGGTTTCCATCACATCCACTTCCATTTCCTCAATGAGTTCATCCACAAATGCAACATCTGTAATATCTATTTGTCCACACAAAAAATCCCCTGGTTAAAAGTCAAAGTGGGCTCCAGCAGCAGTGCCTATCAACTCTCCAAGTTACTTACACACAATCTGTTACAAATTTTCTTATACAAGTAACCTGCTAGACAGCATCTTTTCTTTATTTAAAACAATGATCACATGAGTAGCTATATTTGGACTAGCCAACGGTAACAATAGTTATACTTAGTATATTGTGCACAGACCATTGTAGATTACTATAAGTAGTGCTTTGTACTCATGTCTTGCTCTTCAGCTTGACCTAGGCAAATATAGCCTCAGTAACATCTTTGCTCAAGTCCCTTGAACCCAGAACCAACCCAAACCTCTTAGACCTAGTCTAGAGGCTCCTCTGAACCTAGGCTTCTCTTAGACAGAGACTTAGCAACTTGACAGCTGTCCCTTACAAGGAAGCATGTCTTACCCTGACTTCAAGAACCTAATATGTGGCTTTACCACTGTTAGACTGAACCTGGAACCAACAAACTCTGCTTCAAACCTACAAAAGCTTAATTGCTGTAACACAATCACTAAAAAATCTATTGTCATTTTGAGCAATGGTGAAAGCAGTGGAGAGGATAGTGACCATTACAAGGGTTCTAAGGAGAATGAATTAGACAAAGATGAGAGTAGTGAACCAGTACTTTAGCATGAGCTTGTACCAAATACATACTGATTTGTTGCATTACAAGAAATATTTGAGCATTTACAGACTGTAGCTAAGTAGCATTTCCATTGTCCTTGTAACTAAGCAGTATCCTTGTCATCCTAGAATTCTTACTGAAACCTTGATTCTCTTGCCTTGCATACAGCTGCCTTCCACAGCAGTTCACAGGTGCAGATAGGACCATATGTTTCTCCTTTCAGCTCTTTAAGAGCCTTGATATCCTTCTCATAGAGAATTGAAAACCCATTTGGCACCTTAGGTGATCTAAGATCTAAATAATTGCCATCACAAGCATGGTTGTAGCATGGGCTAGTTTTGGTGTATACAAGAGGATGATAGCCATGCCAACCATGGAGATGTGACAGCATTTTAATGGCCACAAGGGATCTGCCAAACAATCAATTTGACAATGGTGAGGTAAAGAGATAGCATACTTCTTAATGATGTGGGCCTTGCATGTATTGAACAGACAAACATAGGTGTCATTCAGCTTATTTCAAAGCTTAAAGTGTGATGGTAAGCAAACAGAGGCCCCTGCAAAAATGTGAGCTGAGAAAAACTGAAACAAGTACAACATACCAATTGCAAAGTGTCTACTTTGTTCCCTCAAACAAACAAAATGGGCAAGATGTCAGGCCAATTGCAAGTTCATTCAGCAACTGAAAGTGAGAGTATAAACAAGTCATATCCTCAATATAATGTTAACATCATCTTTTGACTATCAAAAAGATACTAACAAGTTTTCCACTTGCTTAATCTGCTTGGACATTGCTGCCACAACCTTTCTGTTGTATTCTTTCAAGTGTTTATTCATAGAGTTCTTGACATCTTCATTGTCACCTCCAATGCAACAAAGATGCTGCAAAAGGAGCACCAGATAGATGTGCTCCTGTATCATTTGCTTTCACATGTAAAGATATGCCATTCAAGGCTAGAGTGGTTGAAATACTTCCAGTATTTGGGATTGACTTTACCACTGGGAAGAGATTTGGGCTTAAGTCAGTTATAATGAAGACATACTCTTTGTGCAGAGACCATCTTGATGGATGAGAGACTAGTACTTGACTATTAATGCACATGCCATGGGATTGTTGTTTAACAAAACCAGGGGTAGCAATGGATAGCCAGATGTCAAATTGTCAATGTTTTGTTGGAGACACAGGGCAACTTCAGGAGGCATTATATGCTAAGAGTCCTTTCCTGTTAGAAGTAGTGACCTACACAGCTTTCTTTACACTGCCTTCATCTTTTGTTTCATATCTATTTTCATTCTTTATTTCATATCCATCTAGCATAGCATAGATAGATGCACTGTTACAGCAATTAAGCCTTCATAGGTTCAAAGCAAGTTCATTGGTTCAAGGTTTGGTCTAACAGTGGTGAAACCACTTATTAGGTTCTTGAGTTTGATGTATAGACACACTTCCTATTAGATAGGACAGTTGTCAAGTTGCTAAGTCTCTTTCTAGGAGAAGCTTAGGTTCTGATGAGCCTCTAGACTGGGTCTAAGAGGTTTAAGTTGTTCTGGGTTCAAGGGACTTGAGCAGAGATGAAAGTAAGGCTATATTTGCCTAGGTCAAGCTAAAGAACAAGACCAGAGTACAGAGTGCTACTTATAGTAATCTATGATGGTCTGTGCACGATGTACTAAGTATATCTACTGTTATCGTTGGCTAAGCTAAATATAACTATTCATGTGATCATTGTTCTAAGTAAAGAAAAGGATGTCGCATAGCGGGTTACTCATTATAGTAAACCTTTGTAACATGCACAGCACACAGCTTTACTGTGTTCCACATGTATATGAGCCTGCAGTCCTAGAGTGTAGTTCCCCAGTTACTCACTCCAGGACTCAGGTCAGTACCTACATTCTCTTTCACAATATACTAGTTACTCACTCCAGGACTCAGCCTTAGCTTGTCTTGCTTATTGCAAGTGTTGAACTGCTCTGCTGCTCTTCCCATTTCAACATTTCCTGTGCAGAATTACAAAGTGCAGAACAAGTGTCAGTGTCAAGGATGCAATCAGCAGATTCAATGACATTTGAGAACTTTTGTACTGCAGAGTGGATGCTGTTGATAAACTCCTAGCACAAAAATAAGCATGAATAAAAACACAACAAGTGAAAAATAACCTTGCAGTGAATCTCATTGTATCTATAGATGAGGTCAGAAAATGCACCTCCAGCAGCATAAACAGCTATGTCTTCCTAGAAAGTCTGATCCTAAAGGATGGAATTAGCCTCAGGCTTGCCACACACAAGAGAACCTCACCTTGCATGCATCTTCAAAATGTTTTCTGGCTGACATGAACAGCTGGATGTCTGGATGGGAAAAACTTTTCAGCAGCTCTTGAAGACATAGATCACTCTTAAGCTGTTGCTTCAGAGACCTTGAGAGGGTTGTATGTCCCAGCATCCCATGATACCAAGGAATGGTAATCAATCATTGTTGTATCCAATTCAATGTCAACTCCCTCATGGCATGCAGTAGTGAGGTCAATGTTGTGATCTGATGCCTGAAAGACTAATTACACTTGTATCATCAATCCTTCTGTCCATAGCAGATGTCCAGGTGTAACAAAAGTTTTAAGTGTGAAATCTGCATGCATATAGTTAGGATAACTCTGCAAAAAGAAAAAAAAGTATAGTCACTGGACTAATTCATAAATACCCCTGCTTTTGCACCTGAAAATGCATTCCTAAGTTTGTAAGTGCTGGATATTCCCAATGGTTTGGCTTCATAGTTGATTTTTGGCTGATACTTGTTTTCTGAAAGATTTTTGAGACACTGGCTCTGGTGAAGGAGGTATATTTAAACTTTTTATTTAATATGAGTTTGAGGGGATAGTGTGAGGGCTTTGCATTTGCAGTTATCTTCATGGATGTGCTGCTGCATGCTGCACATATGATGAGGCCAAGATTGTGTCAAAATTTTAGAAATTAGGAACTGTAAAATGTCATTATATTTCATTCCTTTTTGGGATTCAAAGGTGTAAAAATTAATGATGTCCAAACCCCACTTTGATTCTGTGATAATGATAGTCTCTATGTCCTGTAAAAAGTAGGAAGGAGTTTATTGAGTTGCTCTGTTTCCATAGAAAAAAAATTAATCAGAATTTAGAAGATAGCAATAAGGAATACTAAAGTTTGATTGCTTGCTGATTTTGCAGCTTTAAGCAGATATAAGACCTGTCATAATCAAAGACAATCAAATTTGACCTTAATGTTTTAGATAGACAAAAGCCAGAGACAAATGGATTCAACTATGGTTCTCACAGCTACAATTTCTTCCAATATCTTTCTGATATTCCACCGCATTTCTGATATTCTTTTGACCCTTTCTGCTTGTTTCCATTCCTTGCTAAACTCCAAACTATTGTTTTAATCATTTAACACACAATACTATTTCTGTGTATACTTCTGCTCTGACACATTTCCACTTCTGCTTCTGCTACTTTTATTATATATCAAGGACTCTTATTATTCTATAGCATTGCTATTACTGTTTTCATTATTACAATGAGCAATACTTGTATTTATGTAGCTCAGTTCTGTATGTCAAGGTTTGTTCCTAAATGTAAACAGGAACTAGAAGTTGTAGGCTCCAATAGTGCTATGTCAGAAAATGTCAGAAATAATGTCAGAAGGATTTCTGACTGCAACACTAAAGATAAGAACTGTCAGCTTTAGCTTATGTACTGTGCCCTTCCAGTTCTTGTGAGTCCTCAGTTAAAATATGGTCCATACATCAGAAGAGTGTATTGCAGGGTCAGAAACTTGTCAGAGACAACTTGGATGGATTGAAAACTAGAGACTGGGCCTAGTGTTGTAAAATCTCATTCCCAAAGGTAGTTAGGAACTAGAGGTCATAGGCTACAATAGCACTGCATTGGAAAATGTCAGAAGTAACATCAGAAGGATTTTTGACCATAACACTAAAATCAAGAACCATCAACTTCAGCTTATGTGATGCACACTTCCAGTTCTTATGGATTCTAACTTAGGTGAGTGGTCCACATGTTAGAAGAAGGTTACAGGATGTTGGAAGGGTGTCAGAGATGGGCAAGGGTCAGAAGATTGGAAGTGAACCAGAGGGACTAGCTGTAACTCAGTTGGGAGACTAGGGATAGACTTGGTTGATATTCAAATTGGAGACTATAGTACACAACAGAGCTACTTAAATATGGGTATTGCTAATTGTAATAATAAAAGCAGAAGTAGCAATACTATGGATACAAGAAATAATAGAAGTCCTTGACACATAATAAAAGTGGCAGAGGTGAGAGCAGAAATGTAACTGAGCAGAAACGCATATAGAAATGATAATTTTATTGTGAGCATTAAATAATGAAAACAATAGTTCAAAGATTAGCAATGAATGAAAATGAGCAGAAAACATTGGAAGTATAGCAGGAAATTATAATGTAGAGTCAGAAGGTGTTGGAAGAGGTTGGAAAAAATTGCAGCTGTGACAAGTGTCAAGAGTGAGGAAGACTAGTCAATAGGAATTAACTGGAAAGAAGGTCAGAAAGAAGTTGGAAGTTGGAATACAAAAGGGACTCAGAATTTAGTTGGAAGACTAGGTGAAATCTTAGTCAATATTTGGATTGGAAACTAGAGTACAGAACTGAGCTGCTTAAATACAAGTATTGATAATTGTAATAATGAAAATTGA
>JASFDH010001582.1:0-14090 GCA_036937195.1 Nidularia pulvinata
ATACTATGAAAAGTATAGTGTGTGGCTGAAACAAAGTAAGTACAAAAATGGAAACAGACTGGAGTAAACCTGAGTAACACTGGAGATGAGCTGAGAGTTGGGAAAGCATCAGGATTGATTGTGAGTAGTCTGGAGACCACCACTTTGAAAATGGATGACTAGCATGGTGATATAGTTGGTGGTAACAGTGACAGTGAAGATGAGGACAAGGAAGTGAGCCAAGAGCAGGTTGCTCTCAATTGCAAGAAGACAAAAGGCAAGAATGTGAGTGCAGTTATGGTTATATGCTATCATATCTTACTATCCCAATTCCAGGTCTTGAAGCATGAATTAGCATGTCACTCAGAGGTGGAATATTGGCTTCTACTTATATGAATCATATGTTCATTTCTCTTCAGGTGCCACAGTTCTCAAATCCTCAACAGAATTCATCTTCATTGCCTGCCCCTTCTGACATCCAATGTCATAGACAAGCATTTTTGTTTTATTGCAGTGAACTTATCAAGATGCTAACATAATTATGTAGAATTCAGCTCTTGTTGCACATTCATCAGATGATGAGCAACCAGATCTTGATCATGGCAAATTGGGTAATTCATCAGAGACCTCTGATATGAGATATTATAATCAGCTCAAGCATGTTATGTTTGCCCAGGATATGGGTCATAGAACATTGGTATTAAGCAACAGCCCAAGCCACTTCAGAGGCTTATCTGAGCAGCTGTTTGCAAGGTCACTGGTGATGCCCTTTTCAATTTGTCATACCCTCCAACTTCCACTATCAGCATCTATTACTGCAACATACTGCAGCAATCTGCAGCTGACCTCAACTACAATTTCATTCATTACTGTCTCTCTACTGATGCTACCTACCAAGAAGTGATTGCTCATGTGGTATGTTTCTTTTCACTTACCTTGACAAATCATGTCTGATGAATCTTTCAAGCTTAATGGTCACCTCTGCAATGTTCATAGCAGGGCAAAGAAAGTTACTTCACCAAAACTACAAGAGTTTATCAACTTGTTCCTGGTGACCTTGCCAAGGAACATGTAAAGCATTTAATAAAGACAACAGAATATATTTATTCTAAAAGTGATGTATGTTATCTTCATTTCATTCTATATAATATTATTGCTGATTAAAGCTTAAAGTTGGGTGTGCTAACTCATACAAAGCCCTTCCATCATCCAGCTATCATTTCAGCTCTGATAGAGTATATATTTTCTGGTTCTCATGGATCAATGGCTGATAAGCATGCCCATTGTTTCACTTCAACCATTGAAATAGGCCTCTAGAAGGATGAAATCAAGCTCCCTGCTGCAATGGTTGCACTCATCACTACCTTGGTACATTTTACTTACTGTCAATATTCATTTCTGACCTTTCATTTGTATAGTTCCATTTGTCCCTTGATGACTGGAGCTCTGGTTATCTCAAGCTTAGTAAGTTTAACACTGATAACTATGAAGATGTGAACAAGGGCCACATAGAATTCCTTGATAGCATCCATGAGCATGCACCAGCTGCATATCACCAACTTATGTCTGATTTATTTAACCAAGTATTGTGAGTTTATCTCTTGTTAGTTTAACTCCTCTTGCTCATTCTTTTGTAGCTCTACAAATGGTCATACTGCTACCACTATATCCCAAGGTGCAATGACAATCCTCAACCTTGCTGAAATGGAGGAGTAGTTTTGCTACTCTGCTACCATTCACAGTCCTTCCTATATTTCTCTTTTGATCATATTACATAACCATCTTGATAAGTATATAGGATACTATATCCATCAACCTCAAGTTAATATATGGTATTTTTCATCTGGCTTCAATACAAACTACTTCAATACCCATTATACTTTGTATCTCACAAAATATGATTTAATATCAATAATTTTAATATGTATGGATTGGATTTAAGTCTATTATTGGATTAAATTGATGTTTTATTCAAGTTAACACATGAAAAACATGTACCAAGTTACATCAATGAAACAAAATGAAACATAATTTTTGTTGTGAGTGGCAAGGGATGTACCATTCATAAAATTCTACTGATTTTACTTCATTGTTTCAATTGTGATTCTAACAAAAAATTATTCATATTTCTTGCTTAATTCATGCACAATGGTGATTCTTTGGGGGAATTTTACCATGCTGGATTTTCCTGATGCACCACTACTAGTCTGCTCACACTATGCTTTAGATATGATATATAGCCCTATTGTGCACACAAGAAAAAGTATTTGTTGAGGTGTAACTTGGCAGTGATGAATGATGGTTGGAATGGGATATGACACTGTCCATGACCCTGATCCTCAGCACATAAGGTAGTTTCAATGATTTAAAGATGCAACCTGCTATGAATTTAGAATTTAAGCATGCAATCATGTAGAAAATTGTGTTTTCTACATGGCACAAATTTTTCTTTAAAAAAACAGAAGCTCTCTTACAGTCACAGTGAATATTTTTCATACCAAGTCATTATACAATTACCATTTCCATGTATACTTTTGTTCAGATACATTTCTGCCTCTGCTTCCACTACTTTTATTATGGGTCAAGAACTCTTATTATTTTTCATCTTGTCATGAACATGCTTTCCAGGATATAGGCTAGAGGTTCCAGACAAATAGAGTATGCATGGTGACCAGGAAGAGACTCTAGTGACTCTGGGAATATCTCTGGGAAACATGTTCAAGTGCTACCAAAGAGAAGGGTCAAGATGGGCAATGGCTTTAGCTTATGTGCTGTGCCTCCTTTGTTCCTAACACCCAATTTACAGATAACACTGAGTGATATGATCCTGGTATAGTGACAATCAATACTCAACTTCCTGATTTGGTCAGGAGGGATCTCCAGAGACCAGAGATCTTATTTGAGCATGAAGTGCAATGACAAGTGGGATGATAACAAGTAGAGATGAATGAGGATGACTTAGAGGTAGCTTATCCACTAGCTAGAGACTAGCAAGGATGTTAAACACAATAATTAACAAACTGAAGTACTATTATACTTTCAAGATACTTAAATACTAGAAGATCTAAGTAACCAGAGTAAATACACAGAGCACTATAATCATACTAGTGCAATGGAGAAGTAAGTGAGTTAAGAGAGGGAGAGCATATGACAAGGGCTAAGGAATACAAATTGAATGTTAATGCAAAGAGTAATACTACAAAAAGTATAGTGTGTGGCTGAAACAAAGTAAGTACAAAAATGGAAAGGGACCAGAGTAAACCTGAGTAAACACCAGAGGCAAGCTGAGAGTTGGGATAGTGTCAGGATTAATTGTAAACAGTCTGGAGATAGTGCACACTGCATTGTATAGGGATATGACATATCTCTATAGCATTACTGCTTCTGCTTTTATTATTACAATTAGCAATATTCATATTTAAGTAGCTCAGTTCTGCACTGTAGTCTCCATTCTGAATATTGACTAAGATTCTATCTAGTCTCTTGAATAAGTTCTAAGTCCCATTTACTTTCTGAATTTCTGACACCCTTGCAACTTCCCTATTAGTTGATTTATGTCAACTAGTCTTCCTTGCTCTCAACTCTAAACTTGGACTCTAGTTGTTAAATTTCTCCCAGTCATCTCTAACAACTTTCTGACTCTATGGTACTATTTTCAAACATGTGGACCATGTTTAAGTTAGGGCCCATGAGAACTGGAAGGGCACAGCACATAAGCTGAAGCTGACAGTTCTTAAATTTAGTGTTACTGTCATGGTGATTAAGCCTTTATCAGAGTTTGCTGGGTTTGAGTTTGAGGTTTAGGATAACAGTGGTGATACCACATGTTATGCTCTTGAGTTTGATGAAAGACACACTTCTTCAATAAGACAGCTGTCAAGTTGCTAAGTCTCTGTCTAAGAGATGCTTAGGTTCTGATGAGCCTCTAAACTGAGTCTAAGAGGTTTGAATAGGTTCTGAGTTCAAGGGACTTGAGTGAAGATGTCACTAAGGCTATATTTGCCTAGGTCAAGCTGAAGGGCAAGACCAAGATACAAGAAGCTACTTATAGTAATCTACAAAGGTCTGTGCATGATCTACTAAGTATAACTACTGTTATCATTGGCTAATCCAAATATAGCTATTCATGTGATACTGTTCTAAATAAAGAAAGATTGTTGCATAGCAGATTACTAGTAAAGGAAAAAGTTGTAACAGTTACAGTCATAATTCCAATTGTTTTGCTACCCTACAGACTGGTTACTACCTCTTAAGTTTGTTGGGGGCAAGTCTGAAATGAGATTGTATTTGAAAATGTGATACAAAATGCACAAGGTAAGGTAAAATGATGTCTGACACTATGCTAGCTAGATACAGTGAATGGTCTTTCTTTTCACTTATCTAGCTATAACTCTTCGAGATGGTCTTCCTGTCTCTAGAGCTTGCAAGGTCACTTTGTTCTGAGTGTAGATAGGTCTCTTTTCAAATATAAATCTCTTAAATCTACAAGGGTGGTCTTCCTTCCCTTGTAGATGCTAATGGTCTCTCTAAAAACTAGATAAGGATGGTCTTCTTTTCCCTCTTTAATTCCCTAAAGCACAGTGGTCTTCCTTCTGTATTTGGGTGAAGATTCAGGGAGATGGTCTTCCTTTCTCCTGAAATTGCACTTTTTACTAATTAAACTAGAAAGGGATGGTCTTCCTGTCCCTCAGACTTCTCAAATCACTAACACAGCTCTAGGACTTAGTCCCTGGCCTCATCATATAGTACTCAGTTTGTCACTCTCAGGGTATAGGGTGATTTTCTCTCCTAAATTGCTACATCTAGCTAGCTCTTCTAACTTTGAAACCAAACCAGAATCTGCTTGTAGCTCTGACTTAGTATTGCAGGAGCTGAGGTGCTTGTCACTGTGAACTGTGTTGTGAGAGAATGGGGGTGAAATCCATGTTGTCCTTTTTTTCATTCCTTATCCTCAAGTTTTTATGCCATCCTGGATGACTATTCTTGGCTCATTTCTTGGCTTGGTTTTCAGTTTGCTCATATTTCAGACATCACTTACTAGTGATTGCATGTTTATTCATATTTATTCTCCAGGACAGTGTCTTGCCAGTGCCTTTCTCTTCTACTTTGCTCTCTTCTTCAGAGCCTAGCCACATATCTGATGCATTGTCCATTTGTGTTTCTCTTACTTATCTTTTGTTCATGTCTATTAGGGTTTCTTAGGTAGCATAGGCCTATATGTCTTGTTTATTATTATGTTATATTCTACTTGCATATGATTACCTGAATGTTCTTCTTTTGTGTGACATTCTCCTATGTTTCTTATTCTTTCATTGTGTGTGGTTGTTAGGGCTTGCATCTGAAGCCAAACAAACACCACCATCACTTCAGTTTGGCTGCACTATAGCCACCCTTGGTTAAGGCTTAGCTGTACTGGTTCCCCCTGGGTTCTGGATGCCAGAGCTATATTCAGTGCTGCTGTGCTCCATTTTTTCCTTTGTTTTAGCTAGTCTGTTTTCTCTAGTACTTAGGGCTTTGTTATTGTACTTTATCCTGTTATAGCTAGCTGTCTTCATTAATATCATGATTTAGATGCTGATATGTGGTTTTTCCTTAGTGTTTAGGTGTAGATTTGCCTAGGGCATATCAGTGGCTGTGATGCATAACCAAAAAATGTGAACATAAACATGAAGTTAAAAATTTTAGAATCCAACCAACATCACCCAGCATGAAAATTCAATCATCCCAGTATAACAACACAATGTTGTCTTCTCAGTACTTGATTGCTCAATGCAAAGCTGCCTTGGAAGAGAGGCAACATGAGCATGCAGAGGAAGCAAGATGAGTGGCTGAGGAACTACATATTCATGTTGAGGAGGCAAAATGACTGGAGGCACTGTGGACATTGGCTTCTAAATCCACCAAATTTAGAGAGGATAAATGGTGGATAAAATAAAAATATATACATACCTCTATCTGCCAGATATGGGGAGAATATATTTGTAATATGTTCTACAATAAATTTAATCTTTATTCACCATATTTATTGTAACTAAATTCGCATAATAACCATCAGAGAAATCATGAATATATTTGAAATAAAAAATACATCAATATGCCAGATATGGTGTTGGAGAAAATAAGAATAAATCCACCAGATATAGTCAAAGTGTCTTCTCCATCAATTCACTGGATATATTGTGAATTTATTGAATCATGTGATTTTCATATGACCTATAATCACTGTTATCTCCTCACTCAGACCATGAAGGCATCTGAGCTCCAGGACAGAGGACTACAGTATGCCATACATATACTTAATGTCTGGTAATTATAAGGCCTTCCTACTCTCAATAATGCTTGAATTTCTTGCTAACAGACTGTACATAAGCCAAAAGGTGAGAGTGGAAAGGCCTTATAATTACAAGATGTATTTTGATGCTAAGTATATGTATGGCCTACTGTAGTCCTCAGTCCTGGAGCTCAGATGCCTCTATGTTCCAAGTGAAGAGATAACAGTGATTGTAGGTCACATGATAATCACATGATTCAAATAAATTCACAATATATCCAGCAGATTGATGGAGAAGACACTTTGACTATATATGGTGGATTTATTCTTATTTTCTCCAACACTATATCTGGAGTATTGATGTATTTTTTATTTTAAAGATATTTATGATTTCTCTGAGGGTTATTATGTGAATTTATTGTAGAACATATCACAAATATATTCTCCCTGGTACATATATATTTCCATTTTATCCACTATTTATTCTCTCTAAATCTGGTGAATTTAGAAGCCAACATCTGAAGTGAGGAGGATTGTGCACACATCAAGCACAATGAAAATGCTGAGCTCATGCATCTTCAGGCCAAAGAAGAATGACTAGCACATGAAGAAGAAGAATGCAAATGGAGGCAGGCTCAGGAGCTGATAGAGCAGGGGGAAACAGATGATGAAGGAGAAGGCTGCACAGAGGGAAAGTGATCATATTGCAAAGAATAAATGCATGGAGGAAACATTGGCAAAGACTGGGGTAAGTTGGAAACATTTTCTGGAGTGACCTGAGTGCTAATTAATTCATATGAACTCAGGAGCCATTGCCATTTATGAAGGCAAGTGAATTGTTGGGATCATGCATATTCATCCTGCTAACCATGTCCTTAGAAAATGAAGACTGTCATTCCCAAGAAAACTGTGAAGGGGAAAGGTAAGGCTGTGGTGCATGAAGGGACATCTGGGCCCAGCAAAGGCAATGAAGGCATCAAATTAATGCTTCATCCCTGGAACCTGACAATGAATGTGGAGTGGATGCAGGTACACAGTGATGACAAGTGCAAGAGCTGCATGTGCAAGGTGCTGGAGTGTTGGGTGCAGGGTGACAGGCATGTGTGCTATGACTGTGTGAAGCAAGCAGAGAAGTGCTCACTGGTGAAGAGTACACCTCACAAACAGAAGGTCAAAGTGGTTATTGAGGTGGGGTCATCGAAGAAAAAGAAAGTGGAGGTGGAGGAAGACTCTGGAGCAGAGCCAATGCTCCTGAGGGAGATTTCATGAGGGGCCAATGTGTTGGAGGGGATACTCCAACTTCAGCATGAGATGAACAAGAAGCTGCTCCAGGGGCAGGTGCAGATTGTTGAAAAACTTGACTCCATCAGCAAGTCACTTGCATTCTCATTGACAACCCTCAAGGACATCACTTACTATGCCCAGAAGATTGCTGGTTACTAGTGGGATCACATGGTGCAAGTCCAGAAGGCACAAATGCAAAGCAACATTCAGCTGGAGATATGGGAGCCAGAGAGGGTTTCTGGATACAGGACATGCAGGGCAACACCTGAGGGCACCTAAGAACAACCTTATGAGCAGGAAGGTGA
This sequence comes from Nidularia pulvinata, assembly GCA_036937195.1. NCBI lineage: Eukaryota > Fungi > Basidiomycota > Agaricomycetes > Agaricales > Nidulariaceae > Nidularia > Nidularia pulvinata. Next base: position 7,840 of record JASFDH010001582.1, read on the forward strand.
ACCAGAGGTGTCAAATGTACCAGAGCAGGTGCAGGGGCAGGAGCAAGGGCAGGAGCAAGGTCAGGAGCACATCAAGAATAACAACATTGAGATGGTGGATGGGCAGAAGGAGTAGGGGTTTAGTGGGAATCTTGGGAAGGCATTTTGCCCTCATTATTGTACATAAAAACACTTGTATCTTGAAACACAAATTTTTTGGATGTAAAATGAAGTTTGAACAAAAATAAAAACTGAGTGTAAATGGAGGTACATAAGGGATGGAAGTAATGGAACTTGAAGCAAAATAGAATATTCAGATGATATGAAGCATACTATGGAGGTAACCAAGGACCTGGTTTGTTAGGGTACTTGGCATGTAAACCAGCAATGAGTTCTGTGGCATTACCCAATTCTGTAGCTAGAAGCCAAGATGTTTCTTCATCAGTACCTTCATAACCAGCCCATTTGACTAAATATAGAAGATTACAGTGTCAATGTTGACAATCAATCTTGGTGTCTAAAATTTCAGAGATTTTGTATTTTGGTTTGCCTTCAACCAGAACTGGAGGTGGGGGTGATTGCATGCAGTTGGGGATAGTGTGAACATATCCTTTTTTGGCAAGAAAGGGTGAAATGCCTGTAGTTGTGCTGGGGGTATTGTTATATGTAAATTCAGCAAGAGGGAATAGTTCAGCCCAGTTGTCTTTTTGATAATTGCAATAAGTCCTAATATATTGTTCCAAGGTTTGGTTAATGTGTTCAGTCTGTCCATCACCTTCTGGGTAGTAACCAGATGTGAAATGTAGTTCCATATCTAGAGCCTTTTCAAGAGAGCAGAAGAAATGGGGGACAAACTCAGAGCCCTGGTCAGATGTAACATGTTTAGGGACTCCATGCTTGGAAAAGACATGCATAATGAAGACTAGAGCAAGCTGAGCAGAAGTAATGGTGACATTTGTAGGGATGAATATGCCTTGCTTAGTGAAGCAATCAATTATTATGAGGATAGAATTGTAACCAGAGGACTCCAGTAATTTCTCAATGAAATCCATTGAGATAGAATTCCAAGGCTTCTCCAGGATAGGAAGTTGCTTCAGGAGCCCATATGGCCTGTGATGCTTCAACTTGGAGTGCTGGCATGTAATGCATGAATTACAGTAGTCCTTGACCATGGACCTGATATTAGGCCAGGTATAGGTTCTGCAAATGAGGGAGAGAGTCTTATTTTGGCTGAAATGACCTGACAAGACATGATCATGTTTGTAGCAGAGTACATGGAGTCTCAGGTCATTATTATCTGGGATATAAATATGGTTGTCAATATGCAGTAATCCAGCAGAATCTATAGACCATTGAGGATCAGAGGGGATAGGTAGATGAATAGATGTAAGTGGATCAGAGGATTGTGTAGAGAGAATGTCATTGTGAAGAAGTTTGACATCCATAATGGTAGCACCCTGGAGGACTGGAAATGCTAAAATTGTAGCTCATAGGGACAAAGCCAATTGCTCATTAATAAATACTGAACAAAAGTTGTGAGGATTGACCTGGGCATAGTCACTATTTCCCCCTTTAGGGTAGACATCCCATCATCTAGTTAAAGAGTCAGGTTTAGTTCCAAGATGTCTAGGGCAGATATGGATGACCAGGTTGAACTGAGATAGATATTCAGACCACTGGGCTTGACAATGAGTCAAGACCTTAGTAGTAGCAAAATATTTGAGATTTTTGTGATCTGTGATCATATTGATAGGTTTAGCAGAACCTTTGAGGTAATGTCACCATACACAGAATGCTTCAAAGATAGAAAGCAATTCTTTGTCATGAGTATCATAATTCAGTTCAGGAGGGGTAAATATCCTAGAGTGGAATGCAATAGGGTGAATTTCTCCATCCTCATGAAGGATAGAAATAATTGTACCAAGAGCATATTCTGAAGCATCAGTCTCAACAATGAGTGGTGCATCAGGGACCCAATGGGTGAGAATAGGAGTGGTAGTGAAGACTTTCTTGAGTTTGTTGAAAGCCTCCTTATATTTCTCAGAGAATAACCACAGAGTACCCTTCTGGGTCAGGTAAGTGAGAGGTACCATGATATCCAAATAGTTAACAATGAAATGATGATAGAAATTGTCAAACCCTAGGAAGGATTGTATGTCCTTCACTTTCCTGGGTTCTGGCCAATCCTGGATAGTCTAAACTTTGGAGGATGCCATGGTCAGGCCCTCTGGAGATAAAATGTAACCTAGATATTTAATTGAGTGTGAATGGAATTCACATTTGTTAGCACAGGTGTAAAGTCCATGTTTCCAGAGATGCCAGAGCACCTCCTGTACATGAATCTTGTGCTGAGCAAGGTGATCTGAGTAAATAAGAATATCATCAAGGTATACAATGACTGATACATCCAGGAGATCTGCAAATATGTTGTTCATGAAGTGTTGGAAAGTGGCTGGAGCATCAGAAAGCCCAAATGGCATAACTAGCCATTCAAAAGAGCCATAACAAGTGCAAAATGCTGTTTTCTATTCATTGCCTTCAGCAATATGGACATGGTGATAACCATGGCATAGGTGAATTTTCATATAGATACAAGCTTTATGGGGAGTATCCAGAAGGTCAGATATTATCAGTAGCAAATAATGATCCTTCTTGGTGATTTTGTTTAGTCCCTGGAAATTGATACAGAGCTGGAGTGAGCCATCCTTTTTATGGACAAAAAGGACTGGAGCACTGTGCAATGAATGCAACAGGCAAATGAAACCAATAGATAGGTTTTCATCTATGAAATCACAAAGGGAGATAAGTTCTGCCTGAGAGAGGGAATAGATAGGACCAAGGGGAGGCAAAGAGCCTTCCTCAAGGGAGATTTTCAAATTTTAAGGATGGTGAGGAGCAAGAGTATCAGCCTTCACTTTACTAAAAACATCTGCAAAGTCATGATAATCCTCAGGAAGGTTGCTCAGGTCCAGAGGAGACCTGGAGGCTGAGACAGAAAATCCTGAAATGGTTGAAAATAAAATATTTAGCCTAAAACACTCAGCTCCTTCTAGCTGTACTGCACATAGAAATGCAGCAGCATTAATGAGAGACATTAGCTTTCAAGCCAGGTTCCATGGGGAGCAGAGTCAGAGGTTGCTCAATGTGAGGTTGGGTCTGGACTGGAGATAGAACTGGAGACACTGGTGATGCTGTATGAGCCAGAGAAGACATCTGTGAATGCAAAGGAAAACACAAAGTAATACTGCCCATTACCCAGTTAATCAATGGATTGTAGTGGTAGAGCCAGTCGTATCCAAGAACTACAGAGTACAATGGGTTGAGAATTATAACATAGAATGTGATGTTAATGTTTTCCCTGGTTGAAAAGGTTACCAATAATTCTGCAGCCTGAGTAATGGTCAAATTGGATGTTCCATCAATCAAACCAAGTCATATAGGCATTACAGAGAATACAGGAATAGCATGTAATTTGACAAATGCAGGATCAATAAAGCAATGAGTTGAGCTGGAATCTACAAGAGCTCAAAAAGTAATATTTGAAATCATAGGGGATGTCAAGGGAATTTCAAAAGATTGTTTGTTGTGATGAAAAGGGGTGGATGCATAGAGGCAAAACTCCATAGGTACACTGGTAGGTTCTATGCAGTCCTCAACCAGTGTGGAGCACTGAGAACTGCTCTTCATTTTTTTTGAGTCCATATTAGAACTTGAAGCACCTGAAGAGGAGCCAGGGGTACCACTGGAGGTACTACCAGAGGCTCCAGTAGAACTGGTAGTTACAGTGGTAGTGGCAGCACAACCTTTAGCAGCTTTTGCCTTGCAACAATCTGCTGTGACATGGCCTGCAATACCACAGAGGTTGTTATCAAAATGTTGCTTATGTTCCTCTTGGGTCAGCTTTCCATACTTGCCCAATTTTCCTGTAAGGTCAGGAGTCATGCATTTATTATTAGAACCTCCTGACTTGGAAATCTTAGCTGATTTCCCAGAGTTTCCAGACAACCAAGAGTTCCCAGTATTATTCCCACTAGAGGTGTTCAATGATGAAGTATTAGAGGATTGTTTCCCCTTGTTAGTGGAAGACTTGGCTGATTTCTCAGCCTTGTCAGTGTTGTGTTTATCATGTGCAATTTCTGCCTTGCAATCCTAATAGCAAGCATTGACTGCCTGAACATTGCTCTGGAGTTGAGCAAGGGTCTGAGCCTTGGGATAACACAGGAGGTCATCCTTAATGTGGTTAGGCAATCCAGCATAATAATGAAACTGGAGAGCAGCATCATCCCACTGGAGATGAGCAGCAATATTGTTGAACAAGATGTTATATTTGGCAACATATTGATTTTCCTTCCTTTTGAGAGTACCAATTTTGTTTTCAGCATCTCTGACAGGGTCTGGGGGACCAAAATTTGATTGCAAAATTATTATAAACTCAGCATAGTCTGAACACCAAGTATTGGTGGGAGAGGGTTCAAGAATTGCAGTTGTGAACAGCTTAAGTGCAGTACCCTTAAGGTAGGACAGTGCATAGTTTAATTTTGCCCCATTGGTAGAAAAGACAGCAGGACAATGCTCATAATTGAGGTGCAATTGAACAATGAATGGTTGTAATTTGTCTGGACTAGAACCATCAAAAGAGTCAGGTTCCTTAACCTTGGTTTTGGTCAAACCAGTCTGTTGTTGCTGATTCACAGCAACAGTAGTGATAATTACTCTGAGATCTTAGAAGGCTCTCAGAATGTCTGGTCCAAGTTGAAATTATCCAGGAACAGGAGGGGGAGATTGGGGTGGTATGCCTGGGTTACCACCCAGGCCACCTCCACCTCCACCACCTCCACCACCTCCACTGCTGCTAGGGCTACCAGGGGGACCACTGCCTCCTGGGCCTCTAAAGGGAGAGCTGGCAGAAGGGATTCCACCAGGGCTACCAGGTGGGGTTCTCAGAGCTTCCAGAGCTGGGCTCCTGGGCTCAGAGGGATGACTACCAGGATTGTGCAATGCAGAAGTATTGCTGCAAGATGGCAGGTTATCAAAAAGCAAATATGTAGAAGACCTAGTAGGTCATCAAGCATGTTGTGAAACACTTTTGTGCTGAGTGAAGACTGTCTCAGGAGTCTCAAGAGTTTGAGACATACCCAAAACATTAGATCAAGAAGGTGGGGTTGTAGGACCAAAAAACAAGGGGGTCTCAGTGTTCTGGGGATCTAAATTGATAGATATGTGACCTCTACAAGGTGGTGTGACAGAGATAGCATGAGGGGTTGAGATCAGGCTGGAAACTGATCCTGCCTGTCTCACAGCCTGAGTAGTTTGAGGAGGAATGGCTGAAAAATTGGTGTGATGAGGAGTGCAACCAAAAGGCATAGACAAAATGCTAGGAACAAGGATGTAAGTTTGTTAATACTGTCATAAACACACTTTACAGGATATAGGCTAGAGGTTTCAGACAGATAGAGTATGCATGGTGACCAGGGACTGGGAATATCTCTGGGATACACATTTGAGCACTACAAAAAAGAAGGGTCAAGATGGGTGATAGCTTCAGCTTATGTGCTGCACCTCCTTTGTTCCTAACACCCAATTTACAGATAACAGTGAGTGATATGATCCTGGTATAGTGACAATCAATACTCAACTTCCTGACTAGAGATTTGGTCAGGAGGGATCTCCAGAGACCAGAGATCTTATTTGAGCATGAAGTGCAATGACAAGTGGGATGATAACAAGTAGAGATGAATGAGGATGAATTAGAGGTAGCTTATCCACTAGCTAGAGACTAGTAGGGATGTTAAACACAATAATTAACAAACTAAAGTACTACAATACATTCAAAGTACTTAAATACTAGAAGATCTAAGTAACCAGAGTAAATATGCAGAGCACTATAATCATGCTAGTGCAGTGGAGAAGTAAGTGGGTTGAGAGAGAGAGAACATATGATGAGGACTAAGGAATACAATGTGAAGAGGTATACTACAAAAAGTATAGTGTGTGGCTGAAATAAAGTAAGTATGAAAATGGAAGTGGACCAGAGTAAACCCAAGTAAACACTGAAGATGAGTGGGAAGTCAGGAAAGCATCAGCATTGATTGTGAGTGGTCTGGAGATGGCATGTGCTGTGCTGTATAGGGATATAACAATGTGCTATTCTGTAATAACACATACAGAAATACACTAAAAGAATAGTATGGAAATATGTCACGAACTGGTCTTCCAGGGTATAGCCCAGAGGTTCCGGATAGATAGTGTGCGTAATATTAACAGAGAGAGAT
>JASFDH010001583.1:0-14089 GCA_036937195.1 Nidularia pulvinata
GGGAAGCAGGTGGTCTCAGGCTCATCTGGCAAGACAATCTGCATCTGGGATGCTGCAACTGGCCAGATGGTGGCTGGCCCCTTTGAAAGCCTCTCATGTTCAGTCATGTCTGTTGCATTCTCACCTGATAGGAAGCAACACAATATATCTTATGGACTTGGTTTAATTGTGAGTCCATATTTTGTCTCATAATATTCAGAGTAGATAGTTCATAAACCTAATCAATTCTTTATAGGATTGTGCTGATATTTGCATTCATGATTCATTATTGTTTTCTAAAGTGCTCTCATCTTGTTTGAAAGATGATTCTGATGGCTGGGTCACTGCAAATCAACCTGCAAAGGACTTTGTCAGGCTTTCACCACAACAGTTATTATTTTGGGTGCCAGTCCCAATGCGCAAGGGTCTTATAAGCATAGAAACATGCCTCATCATTGGCTGCTTCAAGAAAGTCCAATTAGACTTCAATACCTTTACCTTGGGCAAATCCTGGACTAAATGCTACAATCCTCATGCTTCATCCATTACAACAGTGACTGAGTTATCTGATAAGTCTTCTCATGAAGCAACCATTATTGTGAGTACATTTCTAATTCATTCTGCTGCTCCTCCAAACTAACCTGCTCCTTCTTACTTCTTAGCCATCCATTCCACCCACATGGCATTCATTGTGGAAAATGTGGAGATGGGTTTCAGTCCTTTCTATCCTCCTTATTGCAATTTCATACAAATTTACTCATTTTTAACCTGCTTATGATATCTGTAATATAAATCATCTTTGTATGCTCTAAATCTTGCAGTCATTTTTCTTTGCTTTATGCCAATTTTGATATTAGTGAGTTTGTGCAAAAGCCATGTGGAGCCACACAAGCCATATTTGACTTCAATCTGTTGTGCAAATGATGGCATGGCACCTAAGCTCCATGCCTCTCTGTCACCAGACACATTAGCCAACATGTTAAAATGTGCATCCCCTGTTCATATGCAATTAGCCAGTAGTTTGCTTAACATTGTAGAAGACATCTATGCAGGCAATAGTGGCATTAATATCAAAGGGGCAGTCTCTAAATGATAATGGCAGTGAAGCTGCACCATCATTTGACAACAAATCAAAGCTAAATATGGCTTGGGTGGCTCTGCATGGCTTTTGCACAAACTCACTATTAACTTCATTTTTCCAGAAATCCAATTTCTGTCATGAACTTGTTTCCAGGGTATAACCTAGAGGTTCTGGGCAGATAGAATACACAGTAGGGCCAGGGAGAGATACCAGAGACTCTGGATATATCTCTGGAAATGTGTTTGAGTGCTACCAAGGATGGAGGGTCAGAATGGATGGTGGCTTCAGCTTATGTGTTGCACCTCCTTCATTCCTAATGTCCAATTTTGTCAAGACTTGTTCCCCAAACTAAATTAGAGACAAGAAGTTGTAGGCTATGATAGCACTGCATCAGAGAATGTCAGAAGTAATGTCAGAAGGGTTTCTGACTGTAATGCTAACAAGTTAAGAACTGTTGGCTTCAGCTTATGTGCTGCACCCTTCCAGTTCTTGTGGGTTCAACTTGCAAGAGTGGTCCACATGTTAGAAGATAGTACGAAGGATCAGAAGGAAGTTGGGGGGGTCAGAGGATGAGCAAGACTCAGAAGTTAAACAGAGAGAAGACGACTAGCTACTTAAATACATTAATAGTTAATTGTATAACTAATTGGAGAATGGTGACTAGTAACAACAGAATCATAATAGAACTGGATATCATAATAAGTGTCAGAAGTGAAATTTTGGTAGCAGAAGAATATTGGAAATGTTCATAATAGAAATATTGTTCTGATAAGGATCCAAGTATTGTGATAGTCAGAAATATTGGAAAAGGGTTAGGAATAGTCAGAAGAACAGTTAGAAGTGTGGTCTAGTTTTCAGTATATGACAAATTTACAGATGATGATGAGAATGATTGATACTCAACTTCCTGACTGGAGATTGGTCAGGAGATCTGTTACAAGGTTTTCTATAACAAGTAACCTGCTATGCAATATCTTTTTCTTTACTTAGAACAATGGTCACATGAATAGTTATATTTAGTCTAGCCAATGACAACAGTAGTTATACTTAGTACATTGTGCACAGACCATAGTAGATTACTATAAGTAGCACTCTGTACTCTGGTCTTGCTCTTCAGCTTGACCTAGGCAAATATAGCCTCATTGTCATCTCCACTCAAATCTCTTGAACCCAGAACAACTCAAACCTCTTAAGACTTAGTCTAGAGGCTCCTCAGAACCTAAGCTTCTCCTAGACAGAGACTTAGCAGCTTGACAACTGTCCTATCTAATAGGAAGTGTGTCCATACATCAAACTCAAGAACCTAACACATGGTTTCATCACTGTTAGACTGATCCAAGAACCAATGAACTAGCTTTGAACTGACAAAGGCTTAATCACCATAACAAGATCTCTCTGGAGACTGGAGATCCTGTTGAGTGTGAATTACAACAATGAGAAGGAAGTAAACAATTGGGGATGGTTGAGGATGGTATGGAGGTAGCTTATCCACTAGCTAGAGACTAGTAGGGATGTTAAACACAATAATTAACAAACTGAAGTACTACATTACATTCAAGGTTCATAAATACTAAAGATTCTAAGCACCCAGAGTAAATATGCAAGTACTAAAATCATACTAGTGAGATGGAAAAGTGAGTGGGTCAAAAGACAGAACATATGATGAGAACTAAGGAATACAAATTGAATATTAATGCAGAGAGGTATACTATGAAAAGTATAGTTTGTGTAGCTGAAACATAATAAGTATGAAAATAGAAAAAAGACTGGAGTGGACCTGAGTAAAACTGGAGACAAGTGGAAAGTTGGGAAAGCATCAGGATTGATTATAAACAGTCCAGAGATGGCAAGCACTGTATCATACAGGGATATGACAATTTTCTTGGTCTTGTGTAATCCTGCATCCCTTTATACAAACAAGCCTTAGACCTGTGCCTCTAGCCTGTGCAAAAGTTGCTCCACTCCTAATGCTTTGCAGGCTTTCAGCAAAGGTCATGGCTTGCCAGGGGCAAGCCCCCTGGACCCCCTGGTATGCAATGCTTAATCCTAGTTCTGTAGTGCAATGCTTAATCTGTGTTCTGAGATGTTACAAATTTCCTATATGAGTAACCTGCTATGCAATATCCTTTCTTTATTTATAACAATCATCACATGAGTAGCTATATTTGAATTAGCCAACAGTAGCAATAATTATACTTAGTACATTGTGCACAGACCATTGTAGATTACTATAAGTAGAACATTGTAATCTGGTCTTGCTCTTCAGCTTGACCTAGGCAAATATGGCCTTGTGACAACTTTGCTCAGATCCCTTGAACCCAGATTAAGACTCAAACCTCTTAGACTTAGTCTAGAGGCTCATCAAACCTAAGCTTCTCCTAGAAAGAGACTTAGCAACTCAACAGCTGTTCTTTATCCAAGGAAGTGTGTCTTACCCTGAATCCAAGAGCTTAAACATGAGGTTTCACCACTGTTGAAACCAAACTCATAACCTGGAACAAATGAACTCTGCCTTGAACCTATAACAAAGGCTTAACCACTGTAACATGAGATCCTCTTGCTGCATCCTAGTCCTGGTGGTTTTGCTATCTCCCACTATATAATACATTCCTTACATTATTAATCTTTGTGTTCCAAAATAATATATTTGTATATCATGTCACATGGAATGTGCATAAATCAATTCTATCTACAATTTCAAGGGATTACAGAATTTAATTAAAACCTTCAAGATGTCATATCCCTATACAGTGCAGCATGCACCATCTCTGGACCACTCACTATCAATTCTGACACTTTCCCAACTTCCTGCTCATCTCCAGGTTTACTCAGGTTTGCTGTGGTCCATTTCCATTTTTGTACTTACTTCATTTCAGCCACACACACTATACTTTTCATAGTATATCCCATTGCATTAACATTCAATTCATATTCCTTAGCCCTTGTCATATGCTCTCTCTTTCTTAACCCATCTACTTCTCCAGTGCACTAGTATGATTATAGTGATCTGCATATTTACTCTGGTTACTTATATTTTCTAGTATTTAAGTACTTCAAATGTATAGTAGTACCTTAATTTGTTAATTATTGTGTTTGACATTCCTATTAGTCTATAGCTAGTGGATAAGCTACTTCTAAATCATCCTAACTCATCTCTACTTGTTACTATCCCTCTCATCATTGTACTTTGTGCTCAACAAGATCTTCAGTCCCCAGAGATCCCTCCTGACCAAACCTCTGGTCAGGAAGTTGAGTATAAATTGTCATTATATCTGAAACAATTCACTCACCATTATCTATAAATTGGGTGTTAGGAATGAAGGAGGTGCAGTACATAAGCTAAAGCTGTTGCCCATCTCAATCTCTTCCTTTGATAATGCTTGAATGTGTTTCCCAGAGATATTCCTTGAGCCTCCAGAGTCTCTCCCTGGTAACCTTGCACACTCTATCTACCTGGAACCTCTGGGCTATATCCCAGAAAGCAAGTCCATGACAGTATTAACAAACTTGCATCCTTGTTCCTAGTGATTGTCTATGTCTTTCAGTTGCACTCCTCACAACACCAATTTTTCAGCCATTCCTCCTCAAACTACTCAGACTGCAAGACAGGCAGGATCAGTTTCTGGCCTGATCTCAACTCCTCATGCTATCTCTGTCATGCCACCCTGTAGAGGCCACATATCTATCAATTTAGACCCCTAGAACACCAAGACCCCCTTGTTTTTTGGTCCTACAACACCACCTTCTCAATCTAACATTTTGGGTATGTCTCAAACTCTTGAGATTCCTCAGACCATCTTCACTCAGCATGAAAGTGCTTCACAACATGCTTGAGGACCTTTTAGGTCTCCTACATACTCACTTTATGATAACTTGCCATCTCACAGTAATACTCCTGCATTGCACAATCCTGGTGGTCATCCCTCTGGGCCCAGGAGCCCAACTCTGGAAGCTCTGAGGACCCCACCTGCTAGCCCTGGTGGAATCCCTCCTGCCAGCTCTCCCTTTAAAGGCCCAGGAGGCAGTGGAGGCAGTGGAGGCAGAGGTGGCCCAGGTGGTAACCCAGGCCCACTACCACAATCTACCCCTCCTGTTCCTGGACAATTTCAACTTGGACCAGGTGTTCTGAGAGTCTTCTAAGATCTCAGAATGATTATCACTACTGTTGCTGTGAATCAGCAACAAAAGACCAGTTCAACCAAAACCAAAGTCAAGGAACCTGTCTCTTTTGATGGTTCCAGTCCAGACAAATTATAACTGTTCATTGTTCAATTGCACCTCATTTATGAGGATCATCCAGCTGCCTTTTCTACCAATAAGGCAAAAGTAAATTATGCACTGTCCTATCTCAAGGGTACTGCACTAAGCTGTTTGAAACCACAATTTTTGAACCCTCTCCTATTGATACTGGCACTCTGATTATGCTGAGTTTATTACAATTTTGCAACCAAATTTCAGTCCTCCAGATCCGGTCAGAGATGCTGAAAATGAAATCAGTACCCTCAAAATGAAGGAAAACCAACATGTTGCAAAATATAATGTTTTGTTCAATAATATTGCCACTTGTCTCCAGTGAGATGACACTGCTCTCCATTTCCATTACTATGCTGGATTGCCTGACCACATTAAGGATGACCTCCTGTGTTATCCCAAGGCTCAGACCCTTGCTCAACTCTGGAGCAATGTTCAGGCAGTTGACACTTGCTATTGGGAGGATCAAACAGAAATTTGCATGATAAACACAACACTGATAAGGCTGAGAAATTGGCTAAATCTTCCACTAATAAGGGGAAACAATCCTCTAATACTTTGTTGTTGAACACCTCTAGTGGGAATAATACTGGGAACTCCAGGTCATCCAGAAACTCCAGGAAAACAGCTATGACTCCCAAGTCAGGAAGTTCTAATAATAAATTCACAACCCCTGACCTTACAGGAAAATTGGGCAAGGATGGAAAGCTGACCCAAGAGGAACATAAGCAATGTTTTGATAACAACCTCTGTATGTTCTGTGGTATAGTAGGTCATGTTGCAGCAGATTGTCACAAGGCAAAAGCTGCTAAAGGTCACACTGCCACTACCACTGCAACTACCAGTACTACTGGAGCCTCCAGTGGAACCTCCAGTGGTACCTCTGGCTCCTCTTCAACTGCTTCAAGTTCCAATACAGACTTGAAAAAATTAAGAGCAGTTATCAGTGCTCCACACCAGCTGAGGATTGCATAGAGCCTACTGGTGTACCCATGGAGTTTTGCCTCTATGCATTCACTCCTTTTCATTGTGACAAGCAATCTTTTGAAATTCCTCTAACATCCCCTATGCTTCCAAATATTACTTTTCAAGCTCTCATAGATTCTGGCTCAACTCACTGCTTTATTGACCCTGCATATGTCAAATTACATGGTATTCCTGTATCCTCTGTAATGCCTATTGTCAGACACACAAACAATACACTCAAATAGTGCAGTGTTGAGGTTGTCAAATCACTCAGAGAGAGGAAAGGATAAGGGAGAAGGAGTTGAGCACTGTATTGCTAGTGGAGAAAAGACCAGCTCAAGACTGGGGTTCTGAGTACAAATGATGTAACTAAATACTACCTAACTCATGTACTATGCATGTACTACTCATGTCCTGTGCATGTAAGTAATGTGTCATGTACATGTGTATTGTGCATGTAAGTAATGATCAATTGTAAAAAGAAGTGTGCCTTGTGTTGACCTCATGGGTGTAGTTGCCTCATGGTATCCATGCAGCTGTCCATGTGTTATTCCCAAGATTAAATGTCCCTGTGATAGGTCCAAGAGATAAGATAATGATAATTGCCAAAAGAAAAGGCAAATTCATGACACCTATATGACTTGGTTTGATTTATGGAACATCCAATTTGACCATAACTCAGGCTGCAAAATTATCAGTAAAATTTTTGACTGGGGAAAACATTAACATGACATTCTATGTTACAATTCTCAACCCATCATGCTCTATAGTCCTTGGATACAACTGGCTCTACCACTACAATCCATTGATTGACTGGGTGTTGGGCAGTATTACTTTCCATTCTCCTTTGCATTCAAACTTTGGTTCACAGACATCTTCTCTGGCTCACAAAGCATCTTCAGTGTCTCTGGTTCTATCTCCAGTCCAGACCCAAGCTTGCTTTGGGCAACCTCTGACTCCACTCCCCATGGAACCTGGCTCAAAACCTACAGTCTCTCTTGTTAACACTGCTGCTTTTCTAAGCACAGTACAACTGGAAGGAGCCAAATTTTTCAGGCTGAATATTTCATTTTCAACCTTTTCAGGATTGCTGTCTCATCCTCTGGGTCTCCTCCAGACCTGAGCAACCTTCCTGAGGATTATCACAACCTTGCAGATGTTTTTAGCAAAGTAAAAGCTGATGCTCTCACTCCCCACTGTCCTTACAATTTTAAAATCTCCCTTGAGGAAGGCTCTTCACCTCCCCTCAGTCCTATCTATTCACTCTCTCAGGCAGAACTTATCTGCCTTTGTGAGTTCATAGATGAAAACCTATCTATTGGTTTCATTAACCCATCACATTCCTTGCACAGTGCTCCTGCCCTTTTTGTCTGTAAAAAAGATGGCTTGCTCTGGCTATGTGTTGATTTCTGGGGACTTAACAAAAATCACCAAGAAGGATTGTTATCCACTACCACTAATATCTGACCTTCAGGATACTCCCTGTAAGGCTTGTATCTATATGAAAATTGACCTATGCCATACATATCACCTCATCCATATTGCTTAAGGCAATGAATGGAAAACAGTGTTTTGCACTCACTATGGCTCTTTCAAATGGCTAGTTATGCCATTTGGGCTTTCTAATGCTCCTGCTGCTTTCAACATTTCATGAACAACATATTTGCAGATCTCCTGGATGCATCAGTTATTGTATACCTCAACAATATTCTCATTTACTCTGATGACTTTGCTCAGCACAAGATTCATGTACAGGAGGTGCTCCAGTGTCTCCAGAAACTTGGACTTTACACCCATACTGACAAATATGAATTCCATTCAGACTTGGTTGAATATCTAGGTTACATTTTATCTCTGGAGGGCCTGACCATGGCTTCATCCAAAGTTCAGACTATCCAGGACTGGCCAGAACCCAGGAAAGTCAAGGACATACAATCCTTCCTAGGATTTTCCAATTTCTATTGTTGTTTCATTGCTAACTATTCAGATATTGTGGTACCTCTTACCTGCCTGACCTGGAAGGGTACTATGTAGTTATTCTCCAAGAATTGTAGGGAAGCCTTTAACAAACCCAAGAAAGCTTTCACTACTGCCCCTATCCTCACCCATTGGGTCCTTGATGCTCTGCTCATTGTTGAGACTGGCACTTCAGACTATGCTCTTGGCACAATTATTTATATCCTTCATGAGGATGAAGAAATTCACCCTATTGCATTCCACTCTAGGACATTTACTCCTCCTGAACTGAATTATAATACTCACAACAAAGAACTCCTTACCATCTTCAAGGTGTTCCATGTATGGCAACATTACCTTGAAGGATCTGCTAAACCTATCAATGTTGTCACAGATCACAAAAATCTCAAGTATTTTGCTACTACTAAGGTCTTGACTTGTTGTCAAGCCCAGTGGTCTTAATATCTACCTCAGTTCAACCTGGTCATCCATTTTCACCCTGGACATCTCAGAACTAAACCTGACTCTTTAACTAGATGATGGGACATCTACCCTAAAGGGGGAAATAGTGACTATGCCCAAGTCAATCCTCATAATTTTTGTCCAGTATTCATTAATGAAATGAGCAATTGGCTTTGTCCCTATGAGCTACAATTTTAGCATATCCAGTCCTCCAGGGTGCTACTATTATGGATGTCAAACTTCTCCACAATGACATTCTCTCCATACAATCCTCTGATCCAATTACTTCTATTCATCTACCTATTCCCTCCAGTCCTCAATGGTCTATAGATTCTGCTGGACTGCTGCATCTTGACAACTGCATCTACATCCTGGATAATAACAACCTGTGACTTTGCATACTCTGGTACAAACACAGTCACATCTTGTCAGGTCATTTTGGCCAAAATATGACACTCTCCCTCATTCACAGAACCTACACCTGGCCTAATATTAGGACCATGGTCAAGGATTACTGTAACTCATGCATTACATGCCAGCACTCTAAGCTGAAGCATCACAGGCCATATGGGCTCCTGAAGTAACTCCCTATACCAGAGAAGCTTTGGAATTCTATCTTGATGGATTTCATTGAGAAATTACCAGAGTCCTCCAGTTTCAATTCTATCCTTGTAATCATTGACTGCTTCACTAAGCAAGGCATATTCATCCCTATGAACATCACTATTACCTCCACTCAGCTTGCACTAGTCTTTGTTATGCACTTATTTTCCAAGCATGGAGTCCCCAAACATGTTACATCTGATCAGGGCTCTGAGTTTATCTCCCATTTCTTCTGCTCTCTCAGAAAGGCTCTGGATATGGAATTGCATTTCACATCTGGTTACCACCCAGAAAGTGATGGTCAGACTGAATGTGTTAATCAAACCTTGGAACAATACATTAGGACTTATTGCAATTATCAACAAGACAATTGGGCTGAACTACTTCCTCTCACCAAATTTGCATATAATAATTCCCCTAGTGCAACCACAGGCATTTCACCATTTTTAGCCAACAAAGGATACCATCTAAATATCACTATTCATCCTGAATGCAATTTAGTTAGTGCCTGCACTTGCAATTTCATGGTTGATTTAGATGAGCTCCACTGGGAGCTCTGGGAAATGATCTCCACTGCTCAGAAATGATATCAAGGTCCTGCTGATGCTCATTGAACTAAACCCCCTGACTTCAAGGTCAGAGACAAAGCCTTCCTAAAAGCTGAATTTATTTGTACTATGCACCTGACCAAGAAGTTCTCAGAGATATATCTTGGACTGTTTGAAATTATCACACAAGCTGGAAGCCACTCCTGGACACTCTGGTTACCTGAGTCAATGTGAGCTATTCACCCAGTATTTCATGTATCTCAACTCAAGCCTGTTATCCCTAACACTATCCCCAACTGTATTCAATCACCCCCCCTCCAGTTCTGGTTGAAAGTGAACCCAAATATGAAATCTCTAAAATTTTAGACACCAAGATTGATCATCAATATCAACACTTTAATCTTTTGTACCTAGTCAAATGGGCTGGTTATGAAGGTACCAACAAAGAAACATCCTGGTTACTAGCTACAGAATTGGGTAATGCCCCAGAGCTTATTGCCAACTTCCATGCCAAGTACCCTAACAAACCAGGTCCTTGGTCACCCTCATAGAACATTTTCATTTTCCTTTCAACTTTGCTATATTGTTCACTTATACATTTCCAGTTTCATCCAAGATTTGCTGGATCTCTGGTGAATCTCCAGCTTGTCACTCAGTTTCACCTTATTCTTTTCCTTTTTCTTTCAAATTCATATTTTAGTCCCAAAAAATTCATGTTTCAAGATACAAACAAATTTTATATACAAAAATTAGGGCTAAGTGCCCTCCCAAGTTCCCATTTACTCCTTACTTTGCTCCCTGCTCCACTATTTCCACCTCATCATTGTCCTCCTTTAGCATTTGTGGTAATCTGGGCCTTTCTATCTGCAGATGGTAGAACTCCTCAGGATCCTCTGGAGTTGCCCTGTGCATCTGGTGACCAGAAGGTTCTCTGGACGCCCATATGCCCAGCTGCTTGTCACTTTGCTCTTGTGCCTTCAAGACCTGGATCATTCACTCCATCTGGTAGTTGGAAATCATACCAGTATTGTAACTGATGTTTTTGAAATGCTGAGAGGCTGCCCCAAGTTTTTTGTCCAGACTGTTGAGCTTAGCAATGATCTGAGCCTGCCCCTGGAGCAACTTCTTGCTCACCTCATGATGGAGCTGCAGAATGCCCTCTGATGTGTCAGCCCCCATGAAATCTCTCAGAGGAGAGCCAGATCCATCCTGGAGACTTCCTCCACCCTTGCCTTCTTGGACAACTCTGCCTCACCTGTGTTTTCTGCCTTTTGTTTCCTTGGCACACTCTTGACAAGTGAGCACTTCTCAGCCAACCTCACACACTTGTAGCATGTGTGGTCACCTGATGGTGCCCAGCACTCCCTCTCCCTGCACATGCACCCCTCACATCTGTCAGCCCTGTGGATACACATCCAGGTAACTTCCAACATTGTGTTCCTCAGGTGAGACATCACCCTGATGTTGTCATTGCTGTGGTCAGAGCCAGAGGGCTCATCACAGTTGATGGGCCATCATATGACACCCTTGCTCTTTGTTTTCTTGGGCACTGTGGTCATCATTGGCTATAAAAAATTATTAGCAAAATAAAGCATTATAACAATCACTCACCCTTGAAAACAGTTTGGTATTCTTCCCTTAACAAAGTGGTTAGCTCTCCAATTCACCAGAAATGTTCTCCAGCTTACCTTGAGTTTTTCCCCTGCTCCCATTGACTTTGATGCCCCCATTGTCCACACTGGTCTTGACAGTTCCACTGCTCCTGCTGCTCCTGCTACTCCAGCTGTCACCTCAGTTGATGTCCCTGCCTTTGCCATCACTTTTGCTGCTGCTTTCTCCACTGCTTTTTTAGCAGCCTCTTTTGCTGCCAACACCTGGTGTCATTTCTCTATCACAGCCTTCACATGTGTGATAACCTTGTCTTTCTCCCTCATTTTGCACTTGGCTTCCTCCCTCATTGCCTGTGCTTCCTTGTGTACATGCTCCTCTTCCTTGCATGCCAATTGTTCTTCTTTGGCCTGGAAATGTTTGAGCTCAGCATTCTTCTTGTGTTCAATGCATAAACAGTCCTCCTTTTGCCATTTCACCTCCTCAGTGAGAACATGCAGCTCCTTTTCAATCACCTTATTTCCTTTGGTGTGTTCATGTTTCCTCTCTTCCAGATGAGCCTTGTGCTGAGCAATTTCAGATTGGGAAGACATTTTTGCAAAAATTGGTTGGTTGGGTGATACATAGGTGGTGGTCAAATTCTAAGAAAATTTTAAACTTTGATTATGCTATCACAGTCAATGCAAATGTTTCACAGCCACAACAACCCTCCAAGCAACTCATGGGTTTGTTGCTGAGGGGAAAATATGTCATATCCCTATACAGTGCAGTGCACACCATCTCTGGACTGCTCACTATCAATCCTGACACTTTCCTGGCTTCCTGCTCATCTCCAGGTTTACTCAGGTTTACTCCAGTCCATTTCCATTCTATACTTACTTTGTTTCAGCCACACACACTATACTTTTCATAGTATATCCCATTGCATTAACATTCAATTTGTATTTCTCAGCCCTTGTCATATGCTCCCTCTTTCTTAACCCACTTACTTCTCTAGTGCACTAGTATGATTATAGTGCTCTGCATATTTACTCTGGTTACTTAGATTTTCTAGTATTTAAGTACTTCAAATGTATTGTAGTACCTCAGTTTGTTAATTATTGTGTTTGACATTCCTACTAGTCTACAGCTAGTGAATAGGCTACCTCTAAATCATCCTCACTCATCTCTACTTGTTACTATCCCTCTTGTTGTCATACTTTGTGCTCAACAAGATCTTCAGTTTCTGGGGATCCCTCCTGACCAAACCTCCAGCCAGGAAGTTGAGTATTGATCATCACTATATCTGAAACAATTCACTCACCATTATCTGTAAATTGGGTGTTAGGAACAAAGGAGGTGCAGCACATAAGCTAAAGTTGTTGCCCATCTCAATCTCTCTCTTTGGTAGTGCTTGAATGTGTTTTCCAGAGAAATTCCTGGAGTCTCCAGAGTCTCTTCCTGGTAGCCTTGCACATTCTATCTACCCAGAACCTCTGTGATATATCCCTGAAAGTGAGTCCATGACACAAGACCCCTGTCAAGTCTTGTTCCAAAAGGGAGAATAGGAACTAGAGGTCATAGGTTACAACAGTGCTATGTCAGAAAATGTTGGAAGTAAACATTGGAAGGATTTCCAACTGTAATGCTAAAGGTAAGAATGATTGGCTTCAGCTTATGTGCTGTGCCCTTCCAATTCTTGTGGGTTCTAACTTAGTGAATGGTCCACATGTTGGAAGATAATTACCAGTGTCAGAGGCATGTTGGAGGTAAACAAGATATTGACAACTAGAGCCCAAGTCTAGTGTCAAGGGTGAGGCAAGACTAATCAATGTAAGTTAACTAGAAGGAAAGTCAGAAGGGGGTCAGAAGGTCAGAAGTAAATCAGAGTGTCTAGAGGTGATCTTAGTCAATATTTGGATTGGAGACTATATTACAAAACAGAGCTACTTAAATACAAGTATAGCTAATTGTAATAATAAAAGCAGAAGTAGCAATGCTATAGTTACAAGAATAATAAAAGTTCTTGTCACATAATAAATGTAGTGGAAACAAAGGTGGAAGCATAACTGAGTGGAAATGTAATTGGAGACAGTAACTGTATCATGAGTGTTCAATAATAAAGACAATAGTTCAGAGATTACCCATGAATGGAAATGGGTGGAAACTGTCAGAAGCATAGCAGGAAATCATATTGTAGAGTTGGAAAGTGTCAGAAGATGTTGGGAGAGGTCATGGATGTAACAACCCCCAAACCCCTGACTTGATCCTAGTGTTTCAATTTTATGCTTAATTTAGTTTTCTGCAGGCTTGTGCATTCCACAACATGCTATATGGTAAATGTAAGAAACAATATATTAATTTATGAGAACATCTTGATATACAATATTTTGTATTAATGATCCTTCCTTAAATATAGCCTTGATATGCAGGCCTGATGTAAAATGTGATAAAGCTACATACAATTGTCCATGAGTAAAAACTGCAGTCTGGGGATCCAATCCCACATGCTTAACAGATTGACCTTGAGATGTATTGATTGTCATGGCAAATGCCAATCAAACTGGGAATTGCCTATGCCTTAGTTGAAATGGTAGTTCACCATTGGATGGTGTGATTGTAATCTGAGGAATGAAAGCAGTTTTTCCAGCATGCT
>JASFDH010001584.1:0-14088 GCA_036937195.1 Nidularia pulvinata
ACAGCAGTGCTGTGAAGAGGCTGTAAAGCACAGCAAAGCTGTGCAAGGCAGCTGTGCAACACCACATTCTAACACTTTGTCCCTTTTTACTTGGGCTCCTAATCATCCAATGAATGGGAATTTAAAAAAACAGGAGGTTAGATCATTTCAGATATTTCTGCCTCTTGATATTCAGATTTGAGGATGTAGGCAGAGAAATACCAAAACTTCAGAGTACCTCATGACTTCACCAAATACACATCAAGATGTTCAACATCAACATTATCCACCTTCTTCACATTCAAGGAATTTCTTCAAAGTAGGAAAGCACATATACACAACCATTATCAGCCTGTATTGATCACAAATCTATGTAACTTATCAATACTTTATGATCCCTCACACATTCCTACTGGACTCTGCTAGACTCCATTGGACTCCATTGGACTCTGACTAAATTTATTGGACTCAATTTGACTGTAACTGGACTCCATTGGACTCTGACTGAACTGGCTAGACTCCAATAGACTCCAATGGACTCTTACTGGACTGACTGGATTCCAATGGAGTCTAGAACATAGTACACACTGATTAGAGTCTAACTGGAGCAATGTCTGAAAAGTCATATAAATTCAGAATAATTATTATACAATCAAGAAAATTAGCATAAAATCAACATAATTCATATAAAATCAAGAAAGGTAGCATAAAATCAACATAATTATTATAAAATCATGGTGGGCAGGGAGAGTTTTGTGGTGGGTGGGGAGTGTTTTGTGGTGGATGGGATGGTTTCATGGTGGGTAGGGCACAGTTTGAAGGTGGGCAGCAGGCAGTTTCATGGGAAGCAGTTTAGTAGTGGGCAGGGGGCAGTTATGTGGTGGGTGGGGGTTGGTTTTGTGGTAGGCAGGAAGCATTTCATGGTGGGTGGGATGGTTTCATGGTGGGCAGAGGCAATTTTGCAGTGGTGGGGGGCAATTTTGCAGTGGGCAGGGAGCAGTTTCACAGTGGGTGGGGAGCAGTTTCACAGTGGAAAGGGCAATTTTGCAGTGGTGGGCAGTGATTTCTTGAGGGGTGGGGTGGTTTCATAGCAGACATCATGGTTTCATGGTGGTGGGAGGTTCACCCAGTGGCTGGAGGATAGTTTTGGGGTGGGCAAGCAGTTTTGCATATGGTGTTTTTGGGGCTGTGGGGGTGATTTCACTGTAGGTGGGATGGTTGCAGGTGGGGGTGCTTTTGGGGGTGGCTGCCACTGTTGCCAGTGCTGTGGATGGGAGGAGGTTAGTAGCTTTAGGAGCTACATGGTGCATTGCTATGCACATTGGGCCCTGTTGCCTTCCTCTTTGTTCTCCAGCCCTTGCATTACTTGTTGTTGTTGCAGTTGTTGTTGTTGTTCCTGTTGTTGCTGTCATCATTGGTGGCAGGATGAGTTACCATGATCACAAAAGGATGAGGGATGATGTGTAGCAGTGGTGAGAAATAAAAGTATGAGAGCAGGCAAATGGACATGTCACATACCTGCTACTACACACACCACCATGCAATGGAGCCTACCAACTTGGAAACAACATCTACAACTTGACAGCATGGACACAACCAATATAGAAGTTAAAAGGGAGATAAGGCCTATCATAAATTTGGGGGCCACTGCATCTTAGTAGATAGCATACTTGTTGCAGGATATAAATGCAGAAATAAAAAAATAAAAAAATAACATAAAAAAAAATAAAAAAAAAACATGTCACATGATAGCTGCATGGCTCAGCACCCAGCAATGTTTAGACACTGAAATTATTTAGATGCCTTATTTAGATACTGGGGTTTCTGATACATGATATAAGTTATATAGATTAAATATTTATAATAGCATAATAGTCAAGTGGTTAGTGTGGTGATGTACATGCTAATTATATAATATATTAGTGGCCTTGAGTTCAATTCCAGCTGCTGCATTTTTTTAAAATATTAATTAACAATTAATGAGTACACTAGTTCTATGGGTTACTGGTGCTCAATTGGAGCAAATAGAGTTCTATATTATATTATATAGATGGGTCTCTATGGAGTCCATTGGACTCTGCTATGTCCAAACATGGTAAAATCCTTTGGGATTCCAATAGTCCAGCTGGACAGTTGGACTCCATTAGACTCTAATTGGAGTCTAGCTGGACTAACAAGTTGGTTTACAGTGAGAATGCATTCAACTATGATCTAATAAAATCTAGTTGGACTCTAATGGAGTCCACCCAGATTTGTAGGAGTCCATTGGCATCCAACTGGAATGGGGGGGGGATGGTAAAGACCTCTAACTTATCCAGATGATACAACATACATAACAATTGGAGAGCAATCGAAATGATTTATCTCAAGGCTCCCAAAATTCTGAAGCAAAATTAAGCTTTGATGTAATGTGGACTTTCTGATAGTAGAACCTCCCTCGACCTTCCCTATATCATAAAGAATTCAAGTCTAGACAATGAGACCAGGAATGCAGATATAGACTGAATCACTCACATAATTGTGCCACCAAGTACTATGTGAGACAACATATGGCAAGGCAGCAACAAATTGCTTCATATCATCGCACACATCAGATCACAGAACCAGCTCGCAAGCATGATAAAGGTCTTTGTAAAGGTTTGGAATTTGGACTAGCAAATCTTTCTTCACCTCAAGGGCAGTCCAATCATTCCATTCCTCCAGCTTTGTCATGAGGTTATTTTCAATGCAATCGTCCTTGACCTCTTGCATCTATTTCCACAGTAATTCCAGATTAGATTAAAGTCTAAGCTCTTATCGTTAACCATTGCACAGATCTATATATATATAATGAAGAAAGATTTATTTAACATTAGCATTGTATCATTGGACATAAAAATGAAAAACCCACTAATGGCAGTCTTAGAGCAGCTCCTATAAAACCTATTATATTAAAATCATGGTCATGGTTCAGCACCTATATATTATATATATAGGCACTGATTGTAATACTTTAAATGATGATCATATTTAATAGCAAGTCTATGTACACTCTATGTACACTCTACATACAGTCTACATACAGTCTACATACATTATATTTGTAAGCACTAGCTTTAATACTTCAAATGCTGGTCATATTTAATTGCAAGCCTATTTACACTCTATGTACAGTCTTCATATAGTATATGTGTAGGCACTGACTATGTTACTTCAAATGTTGGCTGTATTTATTAGTAAGTCTATTTATACTGTATATATATTATACATACAGTGTACATGTAGTTAAGCACTTGATCTATTTTGGATAAAATTGACCAAGGTATAGTGTGGGTAGACTCTATGTACAGTCTACATACACTAGGTACAGCAGAAGTGTTGGTTACATAGAGTATATGTAGACTATACATACTTATGTAGAGTATATATACATTCTTTGTATATCTGTGGGGGTGTAAAGCACAGCCAGCTTCTGCAGTTTATCCATCTGTTTTGTACTTTAAAAAAGAACTTCATGTTCCTCGACCTTTTCTGACATGATGATGTGCTTGAGATTCATGGACAGAATTTGACTTCCTATTTATATTTTACAGTCTAATTATATGGCTTTGGCCACTCTCTTTTGGATTATATTTATGAACTCCAAATATTCAAATAATGCTATTAAAACAGAATCCTATACAGAGATTGATATTCATAATTAATTATGAATAGCATCTTCAATGCCAAAAAAAAAAAATGAAATAGAGTTTTATGACTCCTGGACTACTATATTGTGAATACTGGTGAAAGACTGTTAAAATCAATTTGAATGATGTGACACCAATCTTTCCCAACCCCAAAAGCTTGGATGAAGCCAAATTTAGTGTAATAAAAACAGAACATATACACACATATGATAAGAGTGAGGTATTTTTAAAATGTGACCACATGCTTGAAGGCTCCAGTTTCTCCATATTCTTTGTGAAACAGGAAGCTCATTAAATACAATTGGATGGGAAAATGGAGAACCATGCTTTCAAGCCCACCTTCTCATGGATGATTCTATTCACAAACCTTCATGTTCATACATGTTCTCTCTGTCATCAGAAGCCCTTCTGGTTTGGTGGAAATACTTCAGAACACATACCATTGATAAATTTTTACCTGAAAGATTCCTCTACAGACTTCAGTGATATGCCATGTTTGCATGGTGTTGGACCCTGAGTAGTGAAACATTCAAAAGTTATTTTTGAAGAGATAAGATTTCAATCAGGGAATTTAGGAGCTTCAGTGACTGAAAGACCCATATGATAATAAGGTTGAAAGGAAAGATTGAATCCATTACTCACTACTTTCAAGAGTGACCAGTGAATGGGCTGCTCAAGTTGTATGAAGTAAGTAATTACATTGAAATTATATGTGCATAGACTGAACCAAGTTGATGACATATGGAGGTAGTGTCATATTTTCATTCCACTGCACAGTTGAAACTTGGATGCTATGTTTTATCACTTGCATTTTCTTCAAATGCAGTTGCAGCATGCACTAGGGAAAACCTGAGGACTGGTATAATATTGATAGCCTGAGAGCAGCCAATGCAGGTACAGCCCCATGTTTTGGAAATATTGTATCAACTATAGATCAAGGATTCATGTTTGTTCTTGCCACCAAAAAACTTGAAGAAGTGTGCAAGGAATCCAGTGAGATGTGAAAACATGTCAAGTCTGATTGAAAAACCAAGACAGGCAATTTAGTTTGACTCTGCAATTGTGCCACCTGTGGCAATATGAATATGCTTTCCACCTTCTGTTGATCTTGAGGGTTTCCTTCAGCTTCTTCTTGTCTTCCTTGGTCTACAGACAATGCCTGCCAACACATACTTCAATTTGACAAATGTGTCTATCTTCCTTTGTTTTCTCTTTCCTACTGAAAGACTTCTGTCCTGTTTCTTGTCAGCATTCTTATTGTATGCTATCTATAGGCATTACTCATGTGACAAAATTGATCAGGAAAGATTACATGGCATGTGCTAGAGGTTGGACATGATATGTCTTTGGCAGAATCTAGTAAATAGGTGCATTATTTTTGTTGAGGTGCTTGAATTACTCATCCCCACTCACCTTATTTTCCCACTTCAGATCTGTGAAAATTCTTGTCTCTATGATGTTCTTGAGGGTGATGGCCATGCTTCACATCTAGGTGGTGTGTTAGAGCAGTGCATCAGTGCTAGAATCAAGGAAGAAGTTGGAGAAGGATGCTGAAGAGATGCAATCTTTGTCATATTCAAGAGGTAACTTAGCCCTTGTGTTACATCTGTGATCTCCCCCAACATCTTTTGACACTTTCCAACTCTGTATTATGACTTCCTGCTACATTTCCAACATCCTCCACCTGTTTCCATTCATTGTTAATCTCTAAACTATTGTTTTCATTATTTGATGCTCATAATACAATTACTGTTCCAAGTACACTTCCAATCAGTTACCTTTCTTCTCTTGCTTCAGCTATGTTTATTGTGTGTCAAGGACTTGTATTGTTCCTTGTGGCTATAGCATTGCCACTTCCACTATTATTATTATAATTAGTTATACTCTGATTTAAGTTGCTCTGTTCTGTACTATAGTCTCCAATCCAAATATCAACTAAGATCATCTCCAGTCCTCTGATTCACTTCCATCCTTCTGACTCTCTTCCAACCTGCCTTCTAGTTGACTTTCAATGTCTAGTCTTATCTTGTTCTTGACACTGGATTTGACTCTATTCATCATTGCACTTTGATCATTTATGACACCCTGACAACATCCTGTAGTTATCTTCTTCTGTGTGGACCACTCTGCTAAGTCAAAACCCATGAGAACTAGAAGGTCACAGCATATAAGCTGAAGCTGACAGTTCTTACATTTAGCATTACAGTTGGAAATTCTTCTGATGGTAGTTCAAACATTTTTCTGGTGTAGCACTATTTTAGCCTATAACCTCTAGTTCATATTTACCCTTGGAACAAAACTTGACACCTTGTGGATATATTGCATTTTTAGCTGTTGTCTTGATCTTTCATGCAGGCTGTGCAAGACAATCACAATTGCCAGCAACATTGCAAGATGGTGTAGAACAGGTCTTGACCAGATGAACCAGAGTCAGCTGTATAGAGTAACATTACAGACTATTACCTGGGCTGGCAGGCTGCACCCAGGTCTGTTTTGACAAGGTGAATA
The DNA here is from genome assembly GCA_036937195.1 of Nidularia pulvinata. Taxonomy (NCBI): domain Eukaryota; kingdom Fungi; phylum Basidiomycota; class Agaricomycetes; order Agaricales; family Nidulariaceae; genus Nidularia; species Nidularia pulvinata. Next base: position 6,156 of record JASFDH010001584.1, read on the forward strand.
TTGTCTTTTTTTGTCCCAATTTTGCAGTTTGTAACAGTCTTTCTTCATTCTTTGAAGCTATCTTCTCTTCAATAATGGGCTTAAGGTGTTGAAGGTCAATTGTGGAGTTTTGAATATCTGCTTATGGGACAAGTTCTTGTTGTTATGGCTCAAATAGGTGAGGTTTTATCTTGTATTGATGGTGATCATCCTTATTCACATATATTTCCTGTTTCTCTTACTGCAGATCTGCTACTAGCCCACTTTACTTTGAGCTGGGACTGGAAGATCAAGAAGACAATCAGAAATGAGCAGGATGTCAGCTGCTCATTTGTGGTGCTATCATAGCAAATCAATAAGAGGTGATGCCAGAGGTGGACTTGGGGGAGGCATTCCCATGTCCAATTGGAGTAGTGAGTTCACATTGCTGACAGTACTTTACAGTCCCCCACCATCCCTAAGGGATTTCCAGGGAATGAAGGGAATATGTTCCTTCAGGCTACTGTAGGTGAATCCATTCCTCCTTTATTCCCAGCTTGTTCCCTCACTATTCCCTCACTGTTTTCTCTTATATCTTAGAAATGTCATACATTTGACCTGGATTATTAAATTCAGTGTGTGTATCTAAAATTAGTAATAAATAATATTATGAAATTGTTATAAAGTCACTAATAAATCAGGAACAATTCTAAAAAAAATTAGATAAATTTTGACAGAAATTCTAAAAAACCTATGACACTAATTAAAAACCCAAAATAAAATCAGGAAGAATTCAAAAAATATTTGACAAAAAAAACTGATTACAAATACAAAAAATCAAGAACAATTCAAAAAATTAGATAAATTTTGAAAAAAAAAAAATCCAGAAAACCTAGAACTCAAAAATAAACTAATTACAAATGCAAAATGCATATTAATTACAGTTAAACCTCATCTTCACCACCACTGTCATCTTCTGCAATGTTATTCTTTTTTTTCTTTTGAATCATATATGTGTTATAGAATATCATTGTATGCAGAAACTAATTAAAGTTTCTACTGGTCATCTTTTTAGGAATGGCTTCAAATCCACCTAGACAAGCATTAAGTTGTTCACATGCCTGTCAAAGCTTTAATGAGAAAAGCAATTAATTATTAAGCAGATTTTATTTTTCAGTTTGAATGGCAACAACCAAATTTGGAGCAGATCCATCTTGTGGTGCAGGATTACACCATGTTCTGCATAAATTATCCTCTTTGCTATGATTGGTAAAATGATAAATGTCAACAATAAAGTGTGTGTTCTTCTCCAAAACTCTTTCCCAGCTCTTATTACTAATTGCTGTTTTAAGAACCAGACAAGTCTTGTCAATAAAGATATAGTCTGGCCTTAACTACTCTATTGGATAAAATAACTCCAGAAAATTGAGAATGTTGGGAGGTGATTCAGACTTGGCAAATTTTGTACATTCAATAACCACTCCCCATGATGCACACATAGTTTCAGCACAGTCAAACTGAGGAGCACTAAAATAATTCTTTGGTAGCTGAGCTTCTGGTTCTGGCTCATCATGAGCTTGGTGCTCTCTATTTCTGGTTGGTTGCTAAGGAAGATTTTCACCAGGGGTATGAAGCATATCTCTGACACCAGCTAAATTGTCTGGTACTTGATTCAGCTGATGTCTCTTCCATTCTCCTTGATGGGTAAGACATGCCTGGGTATTATTTACTTTCATAGATGTGCAGTTTCAAACTCTGCATGTAGTTCTATATTCTATAGCATGATCCTGGCAAAATACTCCACCATAGGTATTTTCAAGCTCACTTGTACAGGCATTGATACTGATATTCACTAGGGATATCTACACCTAAACACTAAGGAAAAATTCCATGTCAACATCTAAATTATGATATTAGTGAAAACAACTAGCTGTGACAAGATAGAGTACAATAATGAAGTCCTAGGTACTGGAGAAAATGGGCTAGCTAGAATGAGGGAAAACACAGAGCACAGCAGCACTGAATATAGCACTGGCATCTGGAACCAGAGGGTACCAATATGGCTAAACCATGACCAGGAGAGACTATAGCACAGCTGAACTGAGGCAGTGGTGATGCTTTGTTTGGCTTCAGATGCGAGCCATAAAAATTACACACAAAGAGAAAAGGAAACATATTGGAACCTCACATGGAAGAAGACCATATGGATAACCACAAATGGGCAGAACATAAAATAATAATAAATGAAATATACAGATCTATACTAGCTAAGTAGGAGACCCTACTAGGTGTGGACAGAAGATACATAAGAGAAACACAGAGGGACAAGATATTCAGATATGTAGCTAGGTTCTGAAAAAGAGAGTGAAATAGAAGAAAAAGGTGCCAGCAGGACAGTATCCTGGAGAATAAATATGGATAAACATTCAATCTCTAGTGAGAAATGTCCAAAATATGAGCAAACTGAGAACTGAGCCATGGATTCAGCTAAAAATAGCTATCTAGGATGAGATAAAAGCTCAAGGATGAGGGATGAGAAAGGCAACAGGGATTTTGCCCCCTATTCTCTCACAATGCAGTCTACAGAAATGTGCCTGATTGCATAGTTAGTCTACTGAAAAACAATGAGCAAAAATTTTTAACCCCAGCTGTCACTTTCAGATCCTGGCATACCCTTGGTATTTGGCTGGTCAGTTATACAGCATGGCCTATCTCAATGAAACTGATTACTGGAGCAATCCTGAGTATTCTATTTTATAGAAATGGCCTTCCAACATCACAGAAACCCATGGAAGGGTTGGGACAGCAGTTATGGAAAGTTTAAGCTCAGGAATTCTGGATCTAGTCATTTTGATCAACAGTGTATTTTGATATGAGCACAGTAGAACTGCAATGCCACTACATTTGCAATCACCTACAAACTAAAGTTCAAAATGTGATGAGAGTTGAGAGTTGGCTCTGCCTCCAACACATTCACCCCCAAGCTATAGCACTTCTAAGTACTTCCCAAAGCCCTCAAAGCCCCGTAGTGTCTGCACTTCTTCTGGCATGACACTCACCATCAACTCTGCCCCTCCATCTGGCAGCCTAGGCATGATACAATTAGAGCCCTCCTCACCTGGGTATCTATACCTAACCAGCAGCCCAAATGCCTTGCCCCAGTCATGATTATACAAAGAACTGCTCTTCCAATCAGTGCCCATTGCCACTCCGGTCGTGAAATACATGCTCAGGAATCCCCAATCGATCCACTGTTCTCTTGTCATGGCCACATAGCTAGATACAAGATCTGTGTTTACAGATGTGATGGCGTGGCGGATGGCACTTGCAGCATGCTGCAAACCAGAGGGTGAGAAGAGTGTGCCTAAGTCTAGCATGGCAGTCAGCTGATAGACAGCATTGCCGACATATGACGGTGGCAGGTTGAGGTGATGGCGCATGTCAGATGGCATGAAGATGCTCCCAATGGTAGAAGCTGGGAGGTCCTTTGCTGAGGTAGACCGGCGGCTGCGGATGAGAAGCACAGTACGCCACATAAGGGCGCTGAGTGCATCATGTGTGGAAATCGGTGGCGTGTCTAACAGTGTTGCATCTGCCTTGAGCTGTGCCAGGCCGGCTGGGAAGATGTGAAGGAGGACTGGGATTTCTGGCGATGTAGCCACGAAGGGATGGGAAGGTGCTTGTTCAAGTGGTGGTGCATCTGCTGGAGGAGACGCCGCCCATCTGTATGCTGGGTGTTGGTCTATGTTGAACGGGATTTCGCTCGTCATGTTGCGTAGAACACTCCGGTCCTGACCTATGATCGTAGTGACACCCACTGAGTGTACCTCATTCGCAATACCTTCACTTGAATGCTCCTGCGCGAGTCGCATCTCGTCCCTCAGTACGTGCATCAGCTCATCGTTTCCGACACCATCAGCCACACAGTGTGACATAGCCCATGTAAGGATGGTCCCGCCCTCGATGGCGCTGAACTGCATCTTACATGCAGCGAATGGGCGATCATGGCCAATATCTGGAGGTATGGGCACAAGCAGGTCATAAGGAAGACGGAGAGACGGAAACTGGGCCGCCTTGAGCTCGTCGAAAGAGGCCATTGCTGTTCGCAGGTCTCTCACGATGAGCTCAATTCCCTGGTCAGGCACGATAGTGCGCCAGTCTTGTTTGCCATCGCTAGCTACATCGGGTGGCAGGGGAACAATGATGCCGCCCAGTATGGGACAATGCAAGACGAGAGCTTCCAAGCCAGCTTTGAAGGCGGCGAGTTGCGCGTCACGTTGTTTACAGGAAGTGCAGCGGAAGATAAGGAGGCGACGGCTGTAGTGGACCGGATGGCGGGCATCGAGGGCAGCGAGATCGATGTGGAAAGATGGGCCTGGGATAAGGACAGTGTTGTCGGAGAAGGATGCGTCAACCATGGCAGTGATAGGTAATTGCAAAACAATTGGCAGCGCTCTCATGTTTGTAGGCTGCTATTATTATATAATGATAGCAGCTAGCCAATAGAATCTGTACATCTAAAACTAGATATCCGTTCCCGTCTGCTGATCTATCTTTGCTGTCTAATTGCCAGATGTCCGAATATCGAAGTGTAGTATCTCTGCCATTTCATGACCGATTTTTATAACGTAAATTCGTACTCAATATATTTTTAACTACTCCTGGAATCCTGAATATTGAGGCACTTCATGCGGTTCACAGCGGCCAATTCGAAGTTAATAAGCAAGATATCCAACCAGTCGACTGTTATATGTACTATCTATTAAATCCATCGAAGACCATCGAGTGGGCAGCAGGCGTGGAAGATCTTGAACCTATTCGGCGTCAGCATGACAGGGATATGTTGGAAAAACTTCTTTTATAACGAATGTAGTTTTTTTGGTTCCTCTTGCAATATACATATCCGGAATACATACTTAATACTGTTATTCATAGTCCAAATCGATGTCGTCAAGCTACTCTTCGAAGCAAAGGCAGGAGGACATGATTTTGCCTGGTCCTCAGCCTCTTGCGATCATATAAGTTATCATTAATTCATGTTACCAACACATTTGTCACGGTTTGTGGGTAGGACTGGTGAGTTGAGACATTTATATAACAAGACAAGCTGGTTCAGTACTTCTAATTCAATCATAATTTTACTCTCTACACAAGATCCCGTGAAATATTCTCTTCCATTCCCTCGCCCACATGAGGAATTGAAATGGAGCATATCAGTAAACGAGTTGAATTAAGTGATAGGTAACGAAAAACAAGTACTCATTCTGTATTCGCAGCAGCATCAACAATCCATTGGCAGAACTTAACCTTCTATTCTCAGCTTCCAGCTTAACAGCTTCCAGTCAAGTCTACTCGCTCTCAATGTTGGCGACAAACGCCCATCGGAGGACTTAGCGAACTATAGGTAGCAATATCAGTCAGTCTCGAAACGAAATAGAAATAGAAAACAAAAAAAAAAGCTGAATAAGAGTACAAAAAAGTACGAATCTAGTACGATGTGCATTTCCCAACTCTGCTGCCCTCCTCACCTATCCGGTTAATCCTTCGATGCTTAACCTAGAAACGCCCTTGCGGAACCCACCATCCTTCTCGCCTCCACGCTCTCTGCATCAACGACGTATCGAGCCGATCCCCCACCTCCATCGCCACGGTATGTTTCATGATCGCTTCACATGTCCTCGGACTGCCCTCGTTCTCGCATTTTTCAGCTTCTTTCAACCACTGCTCGCACTTCGGGAGCATCCGGTGTCGACGCAGATCGGGAACAGCACGTTCGATCGTCTTGCCCACCATCTCAAGCTCCTTCGTCCTCTGCTCTTCAGTCTTTCTGGCCTGCCTGAGGATGCAGCTTGCGGCTTCCAGATCTCGCGTGAAGTTGGCACAGCTTTACCCGCTTTGTTGAGGACTGCTTTTGCTACGTCAAGTGATTTGAGGTGTGCGAGAGCGAGCTAGAGCTTGACAGAGAGTGGTATAACTTCAACGACGCGAGCGAGGAAGATGCGGGTGTCGGCGGTGGATGACTCGAGATTTTTTTTTTTCCATAGGCGGTAGAAGTTTGGGAAATGTTCGAGGGATAGAAAGGAGAAGTGAGCTAAGAGAAGTGAACAAGGAGAAGATGACTTACCTTATAGCTGAACACATTTTTTTGCCTGGACGTTCTGGAGACCGGTTGCTGCTAGCTATATACGGGCACTCTGGCCGAAGTGTTTAACAGCGTTCGCTAGTACAGTTTCGCATCTTCGTTTTTCCAACAGGAAAGGGTAAAAAATATGATCAGCATAACAAAATAAAAGATCAAACTGACGTGTAACAAACCAAATACGTGCATGCAATCTCGTAGCCTCGATCAACATGTCCTTGCTCTTTGGATACCGTTTACACCCTGCTTGGTGATCTTCCTAGCAGCGACCATCCTCCCCGCATGCTTCTCCAAACATGCCGCTGCGATCCACCCAGGCATCGGGCGGCATCAGCAAAATTTAAAGTCAGCGTTATTTCCAGAGATAGTTGAGAATCCTCTAAAAATGTGTTTTTGCTGATCAGGGAATACCATGCCATATAAGGCATGGCAAAGATACTATCTTTACTGGAAAATATATCTTAATTCCATTGGTTGAACTAGAATTATCACTGTTCTATGAGAATTGTATTGTCTTGTCACTTCTGGTAAGTGAACAGCATTTATTTCATTATATTCTGAGCAATAACACTTGTTCACAATCATTTCACGGTAAGATCTGGGACAATCATTATGCTACCAGAAATGTATTGTCTTGTCACTTCTGGTAAATGACCAGTTTTAACCTCATTATATTCTCACCACTGAAAAACATTCCCAAGTACTTCACAGTAAGATATGTGATTATTATTGTTCTACCAGAAATACATTTTCCTATCACTTCTCATAAATGAACAGCTTTAATCTCATTATATTCTCACCACTGAAAAACAATCCCAAGTACTTCACAGTAAGATATGGGATTATTATTGTTCTATCAGAAATGCATTATCTTATCACTTCTGGTAAATGAATGGCTTTAATCTCATTATATTCTCACCACTGATATTATCTACAAATATGTCACAGTTTGACATGGGATTATCAAATTTCTCGCAGAAGTGTATTGTGCAATCAATTCTGATAAGTTAGCAGCTTTAATCTCATCTTCTTACTAGAGGTATTTTATATTGTCAGTTCTGGGAAGTTGTCAAGTCTTGTTCCTAAGAGTGAACAGGAACTAGAGGTCATAGGCTATGATAGTGCTACATCAGAAAATATTGGAAGTGACATCACAATGAGTTCTGACCATAACATTAAAGGTAAGAACTGTTGGCTTCAGCTTATGTGTAGTACTCTTCCAGTTCTCATGGGTTCTAACTTAGACAAGATCCACATTTCAGAAGTAATTACTGTATTACTGGAATGTTGTTGGAGATGACCAAGAAGCAATAACAACTGAAGTCCAAGTCTAGAGTTGAGTGTGAAATAAGAGTAGTCAATGTAAGTCAACTAGGAGAAGGGTTGGAAGGAATTCAAAAGGTCAGAAAGCAAATGAGACTTAGAACTTTGATCTTATTTGATATTTGGATTGGGGACTAGAGTATTTAACTGAGCTATTTAAATATGAGCATTGCTAACTGTAATGACAAAAATAGAAGTGACAATACTATGGTTATGGGGAATAATAAGAGCTCTTGACACATAATTAAAGTAGCAGAAGCAGAAGCAGAAATGGAATTAAGCAGAAGCATACATAGAAATGGTAATTGTTTAATGAGCATCAATTAATAGAGACAATAGTTTGGGGATTAGCAATGAATGGAAACAAGCAGAAAATGTTGGAAGCAGAGCAGAAAATTGTAAGAGAGTATTGGAAATTGTTGGAAGGTGTCAGAAGAAATCACAGCTGTGGCAATATTCCTCCTTTAAGCCTGAGCCCTCAGGGATTGATTGGAAATGTTTGGCTTCATTTGG
>JASFDH010001585.1:0-14080 GCA_036937195.1 Nidularia pulvinata
GAAGAAGCAAGTTGATGGAAGCAATAATAGAAACGGGCGAGTGGAAAGATACCGAGATGAAGACTGGGACAACTTGGGAGGTATGACTCACTTTACTTTTTTCTCGATAACCATTAAAGGGTCCATCGAGAAACAAATATCCTTTACAAGAACATATAAGAAAATTTTCATCCTGGAAGTATAAAGTGATCAAGTCAGTTAGGTCACCGTAACGTGTTGCAAAGGTATGACGGAGATTCTGCATCAGATAGCACCGATCATAAAGAACTGCTAAATTTGACAAAGGAACCAAACTCAAAGTGGTATTTTGCTTCCGCGAAGGCGACTCCAGATGCAAGCTAGAATGCCTCCTCAAGCGCATACCACCGCAAAGGCATTGATTGTCCTTCCCGTTAACCAAGTCAATAGTAAAGAGTCCCTCAAACTCCCTATATCCATAACACGCAGTATGTGCGGAGAAGGTTATCCAATAGGATCCGGAACCCGATGCACGGAAGCAAAATAACGGGAACAAAAAAAACCCTGTCGATCATACCACATGCTCGACCACGTATGCCCACCAAGCAAACAACGTTTTGCAACACCTCGCCTGGTGGGCCCATGCACCCATAACGAGAAGAAACAAACTACAACATGGGACTGAGTGCGGGAAGAAAAAACTCACTCGATAAGGGCAAACTTGTATCCGATACAAGCGCGATTCCCAACCAGGGGATTTCCATTCAGAAAGGTTAACGTATTCGCGTACAGCCCTGGTATTGCTCGGGCATCCAGCTGCGGGCTAGCCCAACGGTCAGGTCTGTAGAGAAGAAAGTACTAAGTTAATAGTCGATACGACAGGATGGTACAGCGGCCCAAGCGCCGGCTATGGACTCGGGTGACACACCTGAACTGTTGGGCATCATCCCCCCAGAGCGCCTCGCTCTTGTTGATAGCTTGAATGGGAATAGAGATAATATCCCATTTATTTACAGGGATACCGCATCGCCTCCTCCCACTCTTATCTGTGAAACCGCCGTCTTGTACGGGGATCTCATCTTGGTCGCGCATGCAGACGCGCATCGTGCTGGTTACGGGCGCATGAATGCGTAAAGTCTCGCGTATGACCCAGTCGAGGTACTCGCAACGGGTGATTCGCTCAGTGAGGTCTCTTTGAGCGGAAATTGACTCCGGGTCTGAAACTACGTCACAAGGGAAAATCGAGCCGCCAGCTCCTATCTCGACTTCCTTAAGCGCGGCTCGCAGCTTATCCTGCGCCGTCTGATCTCTGGCCAGTGCATAGAGACACCAAGTTAGGGCAGAGGCAGTTGTTTCATGACCGGCTGCGAGAAAGGTGGAAATTTGACACAATACCTCGTTCACGGACATGCGTTGATGGGGAGAGCTCGACATGTTTGAACGGACTAAAGCCAGTACATCGATCAAATGACTGAGGTTAAAAGGATAAAGCAAGAGCTTCCACTTACTCAAGACACTAAGCAAGTCTCTCCCCAATCCTGACTTGTCTCCCTCTATTCTTTCGTTATCGGCGCGCTTCTCCTTCTTGTTCTCCAGCTCCTCAAGCTCTATCTCCCGTTTCTTCTCCTCGATAAGCTCAAGACCAATGCGCCGCATAGTCGTCTGAGCATGGTGCATGGATGCATTATTCCGACGCTATAAACAAGCAGAGAGATAAGCGTCGTGTAAAGATGACAGGGTGCAGTGAATGAGGCGAGATGAAACCTAAGCCCTCCATCGCCATTCATATAACAAATGCCCTTGACATTTGACATGTACTAACGGCCTAACAAGCCCGCCGGCAGCGAGACATGTGCGTGATCGAAGGAATAAGGGAAGGCGGAGGTAAATGTCAAAGAAAGACTCGCGAAGGCGGGATACCCGAAACAAGTCACCGAAACCCGATAGCGCCGTTATCGATCATAAGATGCTTCCGCGACTCGGCTGAGTACATACGTCATGACTCATCACAATTTCGACATTGGTTCTACCGTCCCGCCAAGCCGAGCAGCGATGCTATTTCGACAAGTACCGTAGGCAAACACAGGTGCGAGATATTAAGCATATCCTGCACAACTGTTGCCGTTGCCTGAGAGATCTGGGAGATCTCGTTGGTTGTCAGAAGAACCCGGTTGACGGATCTTCGAGAAATGACAACCAGGAAGGAAAAGAAGCACCCGAGGATAGCACAGGCTAAAGAAGGAAAGGAACAGAAGGAATAGAGCAACTCACGAAGCGCCGCAAGAACGGAAACCACACTTGCAAAATCGTCATCACGCGGAATTTTCGAGCAGTGGAGAAGATGACCGAGAACGCGCTCGCGAGTTCGTTGGAGTCTTCGGTCAGGGAGTTGAATGCATACCCGAAGCCTTGATCTAAGGTTAGGACTTGGATACCCATAATAAATAGTACAAAGGACGCACCAGCAAGCCCAATGACATCCAGCGTCGCTCTGCCTAGTAACATCAACGCATCGATGCGAGTTATAGTTCTAGTGCGCCCCTCTTCAAGAGAGTCGTTTTCGTCTATGCCGAGTCCTTGCGTCGTGTCGATTTCAGAAAATAAAATATCGCGGAGCTGAGTTGCCTTGGACCAGAAAATGGGCGTGAGAGATTTAATGTGGGTAGACGAGAAAGCCGGAGTCTGCGGGGGTTAGAAACAGATAAATTAGGTCAATCTATCCGGAGAAAAAGAGGTGATAGAGTCAAGTAAAAAAAGAAAGGAGAAAGGTAAAAGGAAAGAAGAAATCGCGAGAAATAAAATATATAAGAAATAAAGTGTGTGTGAAAATTCCACAAATACTGGAACTAAATGGGAATGAAAGAACTGGATGGTGTGAAGTGAGAATAAACTGTATAGCGCAACGGCGCATGCGGGGTTTCGGGAATGCTGCGCACACCACCATAAGTTGACAACAAATGCAATGAAGTAGTGATGGTTGAAAGTTCGAATTCGGTTCAGAACAAGGACGCCTCGGCGATAGCAACGCGACGCGTCCAAGACGCGTCGTGGTTGTCGAGGCGACAGAGTGATAGAGAGGGAAGCCCAGGAACCGAGGAGTGAATAGTTCAAGCTTCGAAGAATACCATTGGTGGAAAATTTGAGGAAGCTGTGAAGGATGGGGAAAGGGGGCATGGTGCAGAAACAAGGCTGTAGGGAAATCATAATGTAACGCGTACTCACCAGAATCTTCCGCTGTGAACATAATTCGGTCAAACTCGCGAGAACAAAATATGCATCGAACGAACACACCTGTTTTCTATGTACTTCGCCTTCGACAGTAACGAGCCCCTCGTGTCCGGCAGCCATTTCTGCCAGACTCGTCCTGACAAAGTCGGGCTTGGGATAGTCATAGGCATTGCCGAGAATATGTGCGACCGCAACGGGGTCGGTGGTCATAAGCCTGCACCCGCCAACAAAGCCACGATAGACAAAGGTGGAACCGTACTCGGCTTCCCAGCGACCGATGAGGTTTGTGTTCTCCTGGTCGTGCATCTCGCCCAGGTTACCCATGAAGAAAGAGTGCGAAGGGGGCCCATGGAGGTAGCGCAGCGGAGAACGATGCTGCCTGACGAGGAGTAGGAGGAAGTTCCAGAAGAAGGCGAGCAGAGCAGCGAGAACAAGGGAGACGACGACGAAGAAGAGGTGGAAGAGAGTATACATGGGAGGCGGAACGATACCGATCCTTGGAATGGTTAGTATCATCAAAGAGTCTAATGGGGGGGCAGACAGAGCCGCCGAAAGAAAGTGAGAGAAGGGAAATGCATAAGAATAAGTATTGCAGCCAGTGCCTGCCAATGGACTGCCAAAGGCCAGATGCTCCCAAAGACTGGCATCGTGTTCGCGGTATCATTCTGCTTCCATCACCGAGCTGCCCGCGCTAATTTCAGGACACGCGTCACAGCATGTACAGACACGCTCTTCCCGGCCCGGTTGCTGCACTTGGTCTTTCCATGGCTTCCTCTTGCGTCCCTGCGCTGCGCGACCTCCACCACCTCCTCGCTGACCCCGCCGTGCACTCTCTCCTGCGCCTCCACCCGAACGACCTCGCCACCGACACACGCTTCAGCCCACCACACTCCTGGCTTCCATGGTGGGATTGGGCTCCCACTGTATCCGGCTCTGATCCCGATGATCCCCCTGCTTGGATCCGAGTTGTCCGAGCCTACATCGACCTTGCCCAGGTTGGCTTTTCTTCATCATCACATCTCCTTTTTTTTCTCATTTTAGTACCCGATCCCGCCTCCAGCCTCTCGATGACGTCCCACCGTCTCTCTCCCAGCTCGTACATCGCCTCGCCTCGCTCCAGCTGACCCGCACCCCAATCCCTATTGGTAATACCCCTATTCCTTATCGTGCCCCTTCCGTAATAGCATGTCTAACGTGTGGCTCGGCTTAGATGCGCCTCTCCGCGTCTTGAGTGAGAAGGGTATGTCCCCGAAAAAAGTTCATGAGGTTTCTCGCATGACGACGTATATTGTCGACCTTATACGGGTAAACCATCTTGACCCCGCCAAAGTCCGGATAGTCGATGTTGGTGCAGGTCAAGTTCGTGTCTTATGCTCTTGTCTCATGTACATGCACGCCCATGTTAATAATACATTTACGCTCGGGGCACTGAACGCTCACATGATCTCCAGGGCTACCTTACCCGCATGCTCAAGTACCACCTCCCAAGCACGCACATTATTGCACTAGACGCAGACGAGGGCCAGATACTCGGAGCTCAGCGCTGGGAGGAGCGCGTCCTTCCGCGTTCTCAAAATGTCACAATTCCGAATCCACCAATAACTCACCGCGCGATCCTTATATCCTCTCATACTCTAAAAGAGACCATTGATAACTGGGTAGCCGAAACTATACAGGAACCCGAGCAAGAGCTCGTGCCAGTGCTACTAGTTGCTCTGCACGCATGTGGCTCCCTCACGCCTGACGTTTTACGTGCTTTTACCTCCTCATTACATTCACGCCCGAACATGAAATGGACTCCATTTGGCGTTGTTGCCGTTGGGTGCTGTTATAATCTAATGAATCCCGGTGGTGTGTTAAACTTCATCTGCCTCTTTCTAAACCATCTTATCTCTTTGTTTTAGACTTTCCACTCTCCGGGAGCTTATTGTCTCTGCCAAAACTTGATCTTCCACCTTCTGCATACCACCTCGCAGCTCAAATACCCCATTACTGGCTCACTTCTTCTCAATATCCCACTCCGTCGATCACACTCTCTGTACGCAAAGTCTCTTGGCGTGCGCTCTTAGGACGCAAATTACTACGAATAAAAGATCCATCCTCTATCGAAGAACTAATAAACGAAGTTTCTTGTGCCACTATATCCCCAACTCCCTCAAATACAGCTTCCAGGCAACACACAGTACCAGCGCGCTGGAGCCGGCCAGGGCTCTCTTCTCAATCTTCATCCCAAAGCATAGCAACACTAGAAGGCACGGGGGATTTACCCCTTATGCGGCGCCTCGGCCGTCTGCGGGATTCGGCTTACACCGACTGGGATCGCTTCTTGGCTGTAGCTGGTGAGAAGATGGGAGTTGACTTCCTGCAACAGGTTAAAGACGAGAACGGAAGCAACCACAACGAGAAAGGCGCTGAAACCGGAGCCGACAAAGCTCTCGAACGCCGCCTTGAGCTACTCCATGCCCTCCGCTGCCTCCTCGGCCCGGTCGTGGAGAGTATTATTTTGCTAGACCGCTTGACGTGGGTCTTGGAGGAGCTGGGTGCTAACGGGAGCCTGATGAAGGCTGATCTGGTCAATTTGTTTGATCAGGCTACAGGCAGTGGCAGGAATGTGGGGATCGTTGTCGCGCCTTTGTTGCCCTCGTAACATTCATTCACCTTCTTTGTTCGGTTGCGAATATTCAATGTTATGTTTTATCGTTCTTTCTTCGCAGATACTAAAATTAACGGTGCCAAGGATATATAAACATCCCTATGGCCATGATTATATTTAACCTTCGGAAGACACGTATGGAAATAACTCTCTAAGAGCAGAAACCGGTCGCGTTCCATCTCACCCTTCTGGCTAATAATAATCGATCCACTTTCTGCTCCGACGACATTCCTCATGTTCTCTGAGTTTATTCCAGCCCCGAATGAAAGGACATCCGCACTAGCCCGCACTACCCATTGTTCGGCTGATAAGTAATATGGAGAACATTGGATGCTCCTACAACCGACACAGCCTCCCATACGCATCATAGTTCAGGTTAATCTTTCTACCGTATGATTAAATACCGGAGGGGTGCTGATGAATCTATTTATGGATCGAGATGGTGTTGCGCGGCTATGCTAAGGTGGTGCGGCATTGGACAAGCGACGAACAAAGACCCTCGACTACCCACATATATAGCAGGTCGTTAAGACTCTCGATGTCGAGTACTCCATAACACCAGTGGTTGCTGGGGACCCTATGGTCCATAACAATGGTATGGTCGAATTTTTCGAAATCAACTGATGTGTAAATCCCCCGAAATCATAATGCAAGGTAAGTTAGCAAGTGCACCTGTTTTTGAAGCGTGTCTGACGTTATTATATGACTGAATTCTTATATGTGAATGTCTCTGAAATACCAGACTCCCCTTCAACAGCCTTGCAAAAACCAACTGGCAGTAACACAATTAAATGATGTATCGATGTGCGATCTGTGAAAATTTTGTCGACGTTCACGGAGGTATCGGAGAGACTGCATACTTGAATCGTACTTACTCAACGCTAAAAAGCCGCATGTCAAGGCCATTCTCATCGGATGGCCTTGACAGAAAGCTTGGAAACCGCATGGACAGCTTCATCAGTTTGAAGCGTCAGTTCTATAATAGCTTCAACATGACGGAATGTTATCGGGCTGAGCATGCAGGCGCCAAACTACAGCTTGTGTTCGAGGAGAAAAGCTATCCACGCAAAAAACCCTCCATGTCGGTATGCAAGTCGAAAGCTTAGGGAAGGAGCGCAAACAAGGTTATTATTAATATTGTAAGATGAATCACCAAAGACTCGATAATAAGGGCATCGACTTCCAAACCTAATTAGAACAAATAATCCAAACGCAAAGAATGATGTAATCGATCGGTCATGTATGCTGGAAAAGGACTACCTTCTTCCACCCATGCACAGTGGATGGTCTGCGAAAGTAAATCTTCCAGGCTTTTGTAGCCTTTGCGAGGATAATAATTCCCTCATAGTCCCAAGTTTGAAAGTATGCAAATTACACCAAAAAAACTACACTATTAACTCGGCCGCAGGATCTACCTCACGCTCCCGTTCCCTCTCTTTCCCTCTTCCCCTTTTCCGATCTGCTTCCTTTACCGGATCTCCCCCGAAGTCGTCGACGTATTCCCTGAGCGTTTCCGAAAATTTCATGGTAGCGATTCCAAGTGCATAACTGCTGTCAACGTATGTGTCCCCTGATGATCCGCCACTGCATCGCTCAGAATTCCATCTTCGGAGATGTAACAGAAATCGAGCAGTCAAAAGGCCTGAAATCCTGCAGATATATGTGAGCTTCAGCACTTCATTGTTGAGAAAATCTGAACGTAACGTACGGCAATGTTAGAGCATTAAGGAGGCGATGAATAAAACCGCCCGACTGATAAAATGGGAAATAACGGAAGTTTAATGTTTCAAATTAACATAGCAACAATGTCATCTTCATACCGGTGTTCGCTACACAGTAACAGGAAATCAGGATTTGACAAGGCAGAACATCTGGAATAGCTTTGGATACTCACAAAATTTAGGATAAGCGACGCAGTTGTAAATAACGACACAGCACTTGAAAGGTGCAGTAAGAATACAGTAGCGGTGATACTTAATGGGCATAATTTTACCTGAAGTAAAGAACGCCTAGACGTGAATATGGCGTCTGAGTACTTTCATATTCATTCAGAAGGTTAATTAACATACCTTGCTCAAGGATAAGGTACATCAAACTCTGTTGTTGCTCCTTCCATGTCCCGCCAGCTCGTAGGCTTTGTATACATCGCAGAGTCGTAAGAGCCGTAGAAGTGAGGTAAAGGACAAGCGTAATAATCGAGACAATGATGCTAACTGCGAAGGATAGTGTAGGCGTCGCATGGCAGCTCTAAGTCGAGGATTTGTTGACGTTACCTCTAAAATCATTCTTCATTAGCATCCTATATTGCGTATCATTCGAGGGATAAACTCACGGGATGCGAGAGTTGCCGTTGCAGCTTTTGGAAGGCACGTCCATCTTAATATTAGATAACGCTATGAATTATGGATTTGCCAAAAAAAAAGGAATAGGAACGCTTACTATTTCTAGTATAGCGCAAACTGTCCCCAGAACGATGTAGAAAAACAACACATATTTGCTCTTTTGAAAAACAGCAAAAGTTCGTGCACCCCAGGCAGCTGACACTACATTAAATAACACCATATGAAAATTAGATATTCAGGAAGACTCACCGATAATGCACATTCTCCCAAGTGCACCTAATACCGCGCTGACCTTGTATCCAACGTCGCAACTGCCAAGTTATCATAAGATTCTGAAATATCTGGATAGTGGATGAGCCTGGATACTGTAATAAGGTTTAGATTTATATTCAGATAAGAATATTGATATAATCACCCTTAACTTAGTATTATTCAGTATAGCTAGCAAATATATCACGTTGGCCACCAGAGAGTAGCGACATCCGATGTATAGAATCGTTGATAACTTGAACTTTTCATTCCAGATGTGCTTGACTTCCAGTGGAAAGGTTAAGGCATAATCGTAGTAAAGAAGAGCTAATGCGACGTTGGGTTAAACCAAAAGGAAAATTTCTGAATTTCGCACCGATACTGGAATACGTAACGCCGAACTGCAGGAACCTGGACAGTGGTTTAATGCTGAGGTAGATTGAAGTGCCCGTAGACATAGACTTACGAAGATGGCGTAGTCATGCTTGTGTTCACATTGAACAAGGGGGTGGTGGGCGAACAGATAAGACCTCAACGACGAACGTGACGGGCGTCAGCGCTACGACCTGATACAAACGCATGTGCGACCGACATGCCGATGGTCAGCTGGAATGGCAGAACCTGAGTATGCTGGGTTATTTACAGACCGTGTGCCTGGTATTTGATGCCTGTCTGAGTTTAAACTTCAGTGCCAATCAGGAAAACAAGGAAAAATGGGTCTAGGTTTATATAGACAGTTTTACCCTGAGCTGAAAAACAATTGGTAGTGTGTGTGAAATTTGCAAAGAAAGTCATTATTTCAAAAAAGCTCAGAGGTCAAAAATTTTGATTTTATAATAATTGTGATCAGTTTTGCAATAATTGTAACACATTATAATGCCTTATCAAATTCCCCTCCCACACCGGAAAAATATCTCTTTTCCAATAGCAGCAGATATCAGTAGGCTTGTGTGCACACTTGTTTATGTACACTACTGAAACTTTCAATTTCACTTTAACTTGACAATAAATAGCATTAGAATTCTTAATTATTGACTTAAGTTACAACATTCTCTCAAATGACTTAGTTTACTCATGACTCACACTATATCCTGAGTAGGGAGTGCAAGAATGCAAACCAACTTTTGCATTTTGGTCAGCCCACAGGTTGGGATTCATGCTATTGTCTGGTATTTCTTGTAAGTCCTTGGAATACTGAGCAAGCATGACATGGCCTTGCAGTAAAATCCATTATAGTAAGGAATTATACAAATGGCTTGTATTTATTTAAAAACAAGTAGTAAGATGCTACAATTCAGATAAAACTAAGGTATTGCTGTATCAAAGTCTTGAAATAAAGGCTATATAGAGATTATAGGTAGCAATTTTGCAATGCCTTATATAAGATGACAAGGCTTTAATGGTAATATCACATTTTTAGCTAGGTTTCAATCATCTCTCAAAATGTCTTTGTCATTAAATTTTTGTAATGTGCCATTACCATGGAAGTTATAACAACCCATCTTAGAAGTTGGCCAAGAAATGCTACATGTTTCTAAAATATTAAAGACCTTAATATCAAGGTTTATATCAGCTGAAAAATTCTGCAGCATAGTCCAGAGAAATCTCTTACTCAGTCAAGAGTATGTATAGCACCATTGGATGATAATCTTAATTTTTTTCACATTTAAATAAACTGTGTAGCATTTCCCTACGCAATAATGGCAGAAGCTATCACAGGAATAGAAGAGTATGCCTGCGTAGATGAAAGGATTCATTCAGAAAAATTGTCCAGATAACGAGCTAGTGAGTAGATACAAGGCAAACGATACCTCAGATTTCCTGGACCAAAGATGGACGATGAGCCACGAGAGAGCAAGTTATGACGACTTCTGAGAGACTTCCTGCCCTGGAGAGAATGTGGAAAAAAGATCGATAAGCTTCCGGATAGATATGCAGTCAAGAAAGGTATTCCAGACGGTGACGATGAACAGGTGCGTCGAATAACATCTAGATGTAAATGGCCATATAATAAGTACAGCGCAAAATAGAGAGACCAGTGAAGACCGGGCAGTAGGCCTGCAACTCGAATGGCATTAATATGTCACGTAGAATAAGATTGAAGTTTGGATAGAGGAAGATGCTATAAAGGCGTCAACACACCGAACTTATCTCCGGAATTGAATAATGCCCGGAAAGTGGGTGACTTTTCGAAGTCTAGCATGAGATGTTGCTCACTAACAGGCGATTTCGATGTAAGTAATGGATTGTGCAAACTCATCTGGTCAATAAATATTACACGGGACTCTAATGATAAATTGAGACGCACTAAAGACTGTATTTACTGCGATACTGTGAAAGCCCGCGAAAAGGAGGAAAAGATAGCTAGAAAGACTCCCACACATCTCGTACAGCTATCCTGATTACCTTCGTTTGGAATAAAATAATTCTACTCCGAAGAGTACCCTGAACAGTTGCTTACCATTCTCGTAACATCATGTCTCTCATCAATCCCGTACCACTCAGGAAATGACGCCGTAAAGGGCTGAATTAAGGGCATTCCCAATGTGAGGCCTCGCGGGTGCATCGCCTTCATCATGATTACGCTGAATGTCTGAAGTATGTACGACGGTAATCTTTTAGTGCCAATCCACGGGAAATTAGGTCCGAGATTTGATAGACGATAAACATCGCGTGCATATATGAATAAGATGGCTAGCGGCTATACCCATTACCATGGATGGGTAGGAATCAACGTCAAATCCTGACCACCGAACAAATAAGCTCATAAACAAATTAACTCTCTTCTTACCTAGTTAGTGTTGTTCGTGAACACCTTTCCACTAGGGCATGCAGCAGCAACCGCCAAATGTCAAAACGGAGCAGCTGTCCGTTCTCGATCATCAAAGAGTGCGCCTTGAGGAAGATACATCTATAGAAGGATGATAAATGTGTGGTACACCCACAAAACCTAACTAAAATAATCCATATGAACTATGAAACTTAGATTATCAATAAGGCTTCAAGAAGTTGTTGTCGCCACGCCCTATTTAATCCTTCGTCAGTTGATGTACTTTTCATCAAAACATTCCCTGGAAGTGATATGTATTACGCGTGTAAATAAATCTCAAGCTTGAATTCAATTCAGAATCAAACGTAAAAGCACGGTCTACATACCTTCGATATTTCATCATGGAATGTAGCCTCGACTACAGTAGACCGGCTTCTTCGAAGCCAAAACGTGTGAATACCAACCGCTCTATTCGATCCCAATAGCCGAAGTCCTCTAGAACGCGGATCCATCAGTCAGAAGTGCCGGCTGCGTAAGAAAGTATTAAGATAACAGTCGAGGGTGGATCATATGACATCCAAAATCTGATCAATATCCAGCAGAGAAGTCGCACAAACAGTGTTATCATGTTTCAGATGGAGAACCAACTCCCTCGGTGCTTGTGCGGTCATAGTTCTATAATGATGCGTGATCAGTGGAGGAATCGTGCATGGTGGTAGCGGTGAGAGTGGTGAACGAATGGATCAAGGAGGCTGAGCAGGAACACCGGCGTAAATGCGAGAGGTGCCTGCAGAAATCGGAATGCTTATCCAGAATAATACATCCGCGGATGAGGACATTGATGAGATTTGTATCCACTTGGGCCTTAAATTCCGATAAAGTCCCTGAAAAAACCAGCACTATCGACGACTCTGTAATGCATCGGCGAGCATAATTTCCATCAATTCACATACCAGTCAGGTACCAGGAATAGACTTCCTTCCCAATCTTTAATGAAATCCGCTCCACATCAAAGGTCCCCACTTTTGGAGATGCTAAGGTTTTACAGTAACGGTCATTAAGTGTTGGGATCAGGTCCTCAGGAAGATGAGGAATCGTAGGAAATTCTTTGGAATCCGAGACCGTAGAGAAATCCGTGGAAGCATCATGCGGAGTCCAATCCCCATCCATGACGATCGACATTTCGTTGCTTGGATTTTTGGGCCTGTCAAGTAGAGCCCAAGCGATAGAAGTATGAAAACGAGGCGTTGAATAGAACTGCTTTTGCTGTATCATTTTCAGAGTGGCAGACAACGCATTGGACAAGACCTTCAACTACAGCAAGCGTTAGAACTGCAACATAAGAATAGAAACCCAGCATCTTACTTCGTTGTGGCCTGCACCAACTTCTATCGTTAGAAACGTCCTCGTCTTCTCGTCATTGGTTAACTCAGAAAAAGTTGCAAAAGAAATTGTGAATCTGTAAAGAGGTTATATAGTCAATAAATATCTGTACGCATGGGACATGTAGACGCTACGCACGGTTTGTGATTCGCAGAGAGTACTTTCACAGCCTTTTTCAAATCTTCTCTCTGGTGTGCGCGTAAATAAATGGGACGCGAAAGTGATACATGAAGTTCGGCTCGTTTTAAGGACCCGTCATTCGAATCAGTAGACCAGAGCTCACATAGTGTGCAAGCCTCTTTCTTTGCGTACTTCAGAGCGTCCACAAGGAGAGCATATAGACGAGGATATTTGTCCAGCCTTAATGACACGTAAATATGAGCCGCATATACACCCTCTGTGTGCGGAATGGTACGTATGCGACCTTGATGAAGCGCAGGGTTATCTATCGGAGGCGGGGTCACTAGCGTTGACGAGAGAGGTGGAAGTTTCCTAGTTTCAAGGGAAGCCAGAACATAAATAAGGGGCCTGGTAATGAAATTTAAACATACCTTTTCTTCTGGACCGATAGCTCAACGTTTTCGTCGTCATCGTCAGAGCTATCGTACGTCACCAAGGAGGCTGAGCTCCTCTTCATTCGCGCTCAAAGTCAATTTCTGGAATTTGAACGTAGGCTCGTACAGTACGCCAAGATCCTGCAGCTCGAGAGCTCAGCGCTCAGGATGGAGACTCCTCTCGGCGTTGTGGAATGATGACAAGCTGGTGAAGTTGAAGTTTTAACTTCCAGCTGAGTGGAGTCACAAGCATGACCGGGATAACCGGGCCGAACTGCTTCGTCTATCGGCATCTTGGCACTCAACTTGATAATCGATTGTAGTGTGCAACGACATGAACGTACAATTCATTAACAGCCTCTCTGCTTCCAGTGAAGCCCAGGTAGATCACTCACACGACAACAGCTCACCCTCGCACAGCCATGGTGAAGAGCACGGACATACTCACGAACATCTGGAGAATGCAGGTACGCTCAATCGTAAATTCCTCTAAATATTCAACTCGCTCACCAGCACAGGCAAGTATTCCGAGCGTGATTTACCAGATTACTCTGCCCGAAACTTCGAGGAACGCGGATTTACAATTGGAATTGGAGGGTAAGTTTTGGTATGTTGTTTGTGCAGTCGAAGGTAGGCTTAGCCCTAACCGACGAAAGTCCTGTTGGATCTGGGAAGACAGCCTTGACACTCGCACTTTGCCAACATTTGAGAAAGGAATATAATATAGGTGAATTGCCATGAGTTTATGATTGAAGAGACAGATGATGTAATTGGCCCCTACAGCTACCGTCACGAACGATATCTTCACCCGCGAAGACCAAGAGTTTTTAATCAAGAATCGCGCGCTGCCCGCCTCTCGTATACTCGCTATCGAGACAGGTGGATGCCCTCATGCTGCTATACGTGAAGACATTAGCGCAAACATGGGCGCCCTCGAGACTCT
>JASFDH010001586.1:0-14076 GCA_036937195.1 Nidularia pulvinata
TAGACTCTAGCTAACTACTTTTCAGGAATTTATCTTTCCAACACTCCTGGAGCTGTCGACGACGCGACTGCTACTACTGCCCTCTACCTCCTCATCTCAACGCTGCGCCAATATTCGATTTCCGAGCGGTCGCTGCGCGCTCTCAAGTGGAAACCTTCCGGTCTCAATGCCAAGACTCACGACATAACGGGACGGACACTTGCAATTCTCGGGCTCGGCGGCATTGGCTTACGCTTTGCAGAGCTCGTCCAATCCTTCCCTATGCGGGTTATCTATCACTCACGGACGAAGTCGGCGACCGCCCCAGTGTGGTGCGAATATTTCGCGAACGTGGAAGAGATGCTGGCGCAAGCGGATGTGCTGAGTATCCATGTTCCTCTTCGCAAGGAGACGGAGGGTCTAGTCGGCGAGAAGATGATCCGGGCATTGAAGCCTGGAGGAATCATCATTAACACTGCTCGCGGTAAGGTGATCGACGAGGAAGCATTGATTAGAGCTCTTGAGGACGGTCACGTATGTGGAATAGCTCTATATGTTTATTCCTTCACTCACTAACGACTTCTACTAAACGCAGCTTGCAGCAGCTGGGCTGGACGTGTTCCCCAACGAACCCGAAGTCAATCCCAGACTTCTTGAGTTCCCGCAAGTGACCCTCCTCCCGCACATGGGTACCGAGAACCAGGACTCTCAACGAAAGATGGAGGTCCGGGCACTGACAAATCTGCGGGATTTCCTGCAAACAGGAATGGGCAAGGACCTTGTCGTTGAGTACAAAAACACCACGGCCAAGGTGAAGCAGAAATTGTAGATCCATCTTGCAAAGTAGCTGATGAACCTTCAATTAAAAGACGAGCTGAGCAAGTCAATTGCCCTATATACCATATGTAATATATTGCAATGGACACTATCTTACTTTCCATTTTTTCAGTGCATTGTGCATGTTCCGTGCAGATCAGGTTACGATGTGCATGAGGTAACCTCGAGGTCAGGAGGGTATAAGCATCTGGAAAGCCCCGTCTGCTACTAACCGCGACCCTACTTACTGCATCAATGTCAGTCGAACGAGACGGTAGTGTCACTCCTCAAGCCAGGAAACTGAAGACGTTGCCTATCAACACAGAACTTATGTCGGTCCTGGGTTGTATAACGAACAGCTTGAATAACATGTATGTTCTAATTTTTTTAAATACCTGTTTGGATGCTTTCTGAGATCCTTATTTGACCAGCGGAAGAGAATTCGATGGGCTGGACGGCCATTCAAGCAAGCTCCTGGGCTTGAAATCGACGGAGGTGAGAACATCGAGGATAAAATTGCGAGTCCAGGTAATCATGTCACCGCCAGGAAGCTACTCTGCGCGAGATCCAAGCATTGAGAGAAAGACTCCGGGAGCATGACCTCGCTCAACAGAAGGAGTTCGAAGAAATGAAGAGGAGCATAACCGGGTCCCTGAAAGACCAGACATCTGAGCTGATGAAGTGAGTTCAGATTTTAATTGACTCATCAGGAGTCCACTAAAAAGCCATGGTTTAGACCCTATATCAAACAACAAGTACAATCGGAACTCGCAGCACAAATCAAGCAGCAGGTGGACGTACAGATCTGGGAGCACATCCCAGTGCCGCTCCAGCAGCAAGCAGAGGAGGGCAGGAAGCAGATTATCGAAATGCGGGCTTGCTTGGCTAATTCGTTCGTCCACCGCTACTTGGCAGGCTGTGTATCGCGATCATTTACTCATGTTTCAGCAGTGAGGCGAGGACAAAGAACGCGATTCTGGATGGCACAAATCTCGACGAGCCGTTTGCCCCGCTGTTCACCTCCGAAGGAAAGCAGAGCGCGTATTTTCCTGCAGACCTGAGGTCGCTGTTGGCGTATGATCGTGAGACTTTTGTTTTGGTTGCTCGGAAACGGAAAAGCTCACTGAACAGACACGTCCCGTTTTGCAGCTGACGACGTGAAGGCGCTTGTGAAGGATTACGGACTTGTCGAGGACGACAGTCGGGAGGTCAACTTGAATAGCTTTCTGACATACGCCGGTAAGTGTCCTGGCATATGATAAAGATTTATCTGGGGCTGATAATGCGAGGTCCTTCACAGGCGCAGAGCTCGAACTGGTTGCGAGCAACGATGGCGCAGAGTAAAGCATTTCGCAGAGACCACAATGTATGCCGTTTTACTATGATATACAGATGGATATCGCGACGATAAGTTTAAATGTGAGGCACCCTCACAAGGTCCACATGGATGAAGACCTATCGCGTGACTTAGACTGATGTGTACACCGTGCATGTCATGCCCCAGTGCACATGGCTGTCGTCTTTCTTCGCTGGACGACGGG
The DNA here is from genome assembly GCA_036937195.1 of Nidularia pulvinata. Lineage (NCBI taxonomy): Eukaryota > Fungi > Basidiomycota > Agaricomycetes > Agaricales > Nidulariaceae > Nidularia > Nidularia pulvinata. The sequence goes on from JASFDH010001586.1 coordinate 2,337, forward strand.
CCCTGGACATCGGACTCTGACAAATCCAATCAAGTGCTTGCGGGCTTTATGTCGTCTTAGTCAGACATCCAGAACCGCCAGTCATTCAGGAGACTCGGCGGTGACTCCATCAGATTGGCAGCGAAAACTGCCGTCGTACTATAGAAGCATCTGCCAACCAGAACTCGAATTCGAGGCAGCTGCACCGCACTGAGGGCGCAGAGGCGAGAGGTAAACAAAGAGGCTTCGAAACCTTACTTTGTGAGCGCTTGCTCTTTATGACTTCTTACCCTCGTGCCCCCAGTGTTATCGCGCCCTCCTCCAATTCAGTGTCACCCAAAAGCATGGGTACACCTCCAGACCTGGTCAATGAACTCATGTCCTCCCCGAATAGTGTGGCGGCTGGGATAGGAGAGGTGCTACAGGCACTCGCTGGGGCCTCTGCTAACAGCAATCCCAAGCCAATCATGATCGAATTTGGGAGTCGTGTTATGGCGCTGGGAAGGAAACGAATGGCGGTCATGTCTGGTCGAGTGAGTGTTGAGTGGCTGGAGTAGTTCTCGGCTGAATTGTTGGCCATGGGTCACAGAATGCCTTTTTGTACTTGAAGAGCAAATTTGGGCTGCTGAACTCGACGACGGCGCTATATCTGCAGGCGTCCTTCATAGGCGACGAGGATGCATTCGTAGAGGTAGATATGGACGCTTGGGAAGAGCTCGTTCCGCACATCTACAAGCTGCGGATCATAAGCTAGGGAATGAGCGTCTAGGATGGGCTGGACTGAGGCCGGGGAGTGGGAAGGACAATCCACTTACAGGACACCGGAGGGACGGAACAATGTTAGGTGGAATCTAGGGGATGGCAAGGGGAGGCGCAGGAGCTATAAAAAAATTTAGTGTTATTCCTGTCGATGCACAGACTACATGGGCGTCAATGATATGAGGCTGGGAATGGGAGATTGGAACAAAACGATCTGAGACATGCATAGCTGCAAAGCACCGGTGCTAGTTGAGTTGCAAGCTTGGTCGTCGCGCTCGATGAGCTGATGCCTCAGCTCGCTGGCAATAATGCTCCCCAAGGGACCTTCGACGTCGGACAGCACGTGGGAGCGCCAGAAGCGGAAATAGCAGCAAATAAAGGGAGTTGAGCCTGAGTCGAGGCTACACTAGTTGCTTCATACGACTCCTGCTCAGCTGCCTCGCTGCTTGTAATTTAACTCATTCGAGCCCACCCTCATCGACACCTCCTTTCATCCTTGTCTATTGTTCATCCTTGACACATGGCGGTAGGCAGGCCAGTGCTCGACTCTTGTTCCTCCTTGCTAACCATCATCTGACAGACCCCAGTGTCTCCCCTTACACAGGTCAATCGAGCCTACCAACGGCTCTCACATTCCGAACTGGTGCTCTTCCTCAAAGTGCGCAGCCTTCCCACATCAGGCACAGACATAGAGCTTGCTTCACGACTCGCAAATCACGACTACCATACATATCACTTCCCAAGCACTCATTCCAACCACCCAACTTCCTCAGCTGACTCCTCGCTTTCTTTACTATCCTTATCCTCCAAGAATCGACGGCCTATGGATCTCCCTGTTGAGATCATAGCAGACATCATGGAGCACCTTGGCGACTGGGAGCTCGCCAAGGCAGTTGGTGTCCCGACGTCAATACCTCAGCCTCTCGAGTGGTCCCGAGCATCACTTACTGATCATGCCGTCCTTTCAGGACATCTCCCTCTCATCCGTGCCGCCAATCCTACAGAGAATCCTCTCACAAGTATAGGTGGCGTTCTCGCAATACGCTTTGCCTATGTCAACGTCCTTGAGTACTTCCTTTCGCAACATCACAAGATGTTCCTTTCTGCATTCAAGGGCGACCTCATCCCAATAAAAGCCTCTAGGCATGGCCGTATATCTGTCCTCTCCTGGTGGAAACATGGATTCGAGAAACATCCGGATCTAATACCGCCACCAGCATCAGGCTCAATAGCGATAGCCGTGGATACAGCATCACGGAGCGGCCAGATTGCGTCTTTAGACTGGTGGCGAGACTGTGGCCATCGATTCGAGTACACCGAGGCCTCACTGGAGTATGCAAGTGGAAAAAACCAGATTGCCGTCCTGGACTGGTGGAAACGGCAGCATAAGGAGACCGGGCTTCCTCTCAAGATCGGAAGGTCGATGGACATGGCCAGCACCGCGGGACACGTCAGCGTTCTAGAGTGGTGGGCAACGTCGCAGCTTGACTTTAAGTATGACCGGCACGCGATGCAGCACGCGAGCTGTCACGGAAAGGTCGATGTTCTGGAGTGGTGGTATAAGAGCGGGCTACAGCCTCTGTACGATCAGGAGGCTCTCACAAGCGCGACGCGGCATAACAGGCCGGAGGTGTTGGAGTGGTGGGATAAATCCGGATTGGCCATTCAATATCGAATGTGCGATATCGAAGAGGCGTTGGAGGATGCTATTGGGGGCGGCGAGGAGGCTAGGGAATGGTGGAGGAAGAAGGGCGTGGATTTCCATGCGGACGATAAGGAGTGGATGAAGTTGCAGACTTTGAATTAGATTCAAAGTCTGTTCTTGTCTTGGGCTGTTCGCCTTTTAGCTGGGTTTCTCGTGTATGTGACTTATCTTTTCTTGTACTTACCTGGTTTCACCCATGAATAATGCTTGATACCGTGCAGTTTCGCCATCCAAATCACGTTTTGAGGCTATCCCAGTAAGATGGCATAACAAGCAACCTCCAGTACTTCTACCCGAGGCCTGGGACCTGAAGCCCTCGCCTTTACTATCTGCTCGGATTCAGCTATTGTTTCCTCCTGTGACTTCACCCCTTTTCAACAAAGGTTTCCACTGAAGAAAAGACTACAGGAATGATAACTCGAAAAGCCTCAATAACGATATATTCGCACCGTAGGACTGATGGATGGTACATACACGATAGTACGTATGCTTTGTATCATTGTATGTGCAATAGACGTCGAAACTTGAGTTATTCGTCGTTTGCATATGTGGGGTACCTATCATAATACCTAACGATGGCCTCTTCTGGTAGGAAATTCGGTAAATATATGTAAGCGCGAAACTCTCTTCACTATAGTCTATAGTATAGTGTAATCCCTTGTCGATATTTCAACGGTCATGCTCGAACTCCTCGACTGTATTACGGCTTGCATACAATTCACCGGAACCTCGGATCTAGCGGATTGTGGTCGCCGACCGGTCCGTACAGCGTGTATGTCTGTATACTCATCACGTGCCATTGAACGCGTCGCGTAGCGGGGGCCCAGGCACGTTGACCGGCCACTGCTTACAGCATTACACGGATATATCCTGGACCGTTAAATTTGCGAATAATAAGAGTTTGTCTCCTTACACCTTAAAAATATTTGAGACAAAACCAAGCTAACAAAAGCGCGATAGAGATATCAGAAAAAGATTTCATACTGCCAGGGGTCAGCCTCGAGGCTCTGACAAGATCCTGGAAATCGTCTTAGCACATGTACAGCCGCGGCCATAACCTTCTAAGTGACCAGAGATTTAGAGACATCATGCTGTGTTCATCAGAAAATTCTTTACCTTTGTCTAAAGAATATGCACCTACCCCGGTACGCACTGATAAAAATATCAGATCGGAATGTTGAGAATTTTTTGTCTAGTAATAGTATTATTTTATCTACATATGTGACAGTTACGGTGAGTGTAAGCTAAACCTCTCGTCAATTTTAATATTTGCCAACCTCTTCACCTTTTCTGCATCTTGCCAAGCTCGATCGCTCTCGCCGTGCAAAAATATGACTTCCGAAGCTAGATCTTCCTGATTACGACATGAAGGCAGACTTGGAGTGTGTAGTGGGAGAAGAGTCCCATGTGCAAGGGGATCGGGTCCCAGAGTCCATTCCTGGAAAATATTTGAACCCAGGCTTGCTTTTATAGTAGGTAGCGCGACGTATACGACTTGCGCTGTCCCATTCATCAACTGCACAGGGCATGTCAGATGCGTAAGATTCGGCATTAAGCCGAATGGAACTTGTTCCACGCAGTTGGAAAGACAGCCCCGAGAGAATTGAGCTGTTACGGTTGTAGGGGAGCAATGGGGAACCCAAAGCGTTAAATGGGTGATTTTACTGAGGAACATAAGACCCTCGGTTGTCGAAGTAAGAGGTTTCCATCTCCATGCTGGCCCCGCAAATGTTAATCGTGTGCATGACCAATCCCAAGATGGATACGACGTGACACCGGTGCTCAGGCTATTGTACAGAAGGTACAATGATTTAAAATGAATTCCTAGAGACTTAACGCCTCTGATGACTTCATAGAGGGGGCTCAAGTCGATAGACCTTTCGGGTCTATCTTGGACTATTGGCTCCCAGCACTCTGTACTCCAGAATCTCCGCACCATCTGCGAATATTGGAGCGCAAGACGCGATCCATTATGTCTATGACATCTTTGTAGGAGAATTGATTGGACGAACGAAGCCACGTGTTGGGATGAGCTGAGAATGACAGTATTGAGTAGATATGGCATCGTAGCTTGACGGACAGTGTAAGACACTGATGCCAATGAAATAGCGGTGGCATAATAGGATCGGGAAGGTGAAAATGTTTCGTCGACCACAGGAGTAGCCGCCAGTCGAATAATTTCTAGAGCTAGTTCCGTCGAAAGCTCTGTGAAAGGGAAGCATTGAAGCATTTTGATGAATGAGGAAAAAGTTGCTGCGCAAAATACTGGAAACCGGAGGTATAGCAGTCCTTATATAGGAGAATAGAAAGCGCCAAAGTGCGCCCAGCTCAGTCGCTTAGATCAGAAATTAGGATCAGAGAAATAAGTCTTTTGTGTGGGTCCAACACGGAAATGTCGGTCGAGAAGCAACTTCGGGACAATGAAAGTTTATACATAGTCTGAGAGAGTCTGAGGCGGACTGGGTCAAGAGTATAGATATATGGAGATACTTGAGACCCAGAGAACTTGTCGACGTCTGGAGTACGGAAAAAAGGGTCTTTGTTATCCAAGATCAGGAATTCATTGTGTTCAGGTCGTTGTGCAGTGTCTGCGGTAAAGAATTGAAAGGTTCTCACCATGTCCGATTCCATTTTACCCCGCACTCACTGCACCTCCGGAGTATGAAAGTACCAAAGCCATAGAACACGAGGGCAGGGTCTTCATATACAGGATGTCATGGCGACAAAAGTTCCTCATGGCCATTAAACAATTGCGTATGTTGACAAATCAATAGCAGAGCACAGAGGTCATCTCGCCACCATTCCATTCCGCAAACGATTCACTGGATATTGTAAAATAGTCATAAGGCTTAACATCCAACATTCCTTGACATATAAGCATAAGACTTAAGGTGGCTAACTTGTAGTTGCGTCGTCTAGACTCTTCTATGAGATACGTGCATAGCTGCTTGTAATCCGTTGTTCTTGTCTGTATTCGGGCATAGGATACATCGCCGCGGAGTGAATTATGGTGGTTCTCGAGTTACAAAGGGGTTTGGTGGTTTTCATTCACGTTGCCAGTCACAGTCGCGTGAAAACTGGGACCGGCGAAGTCCGATAGACTCCGACACGTGGACTCGTCTTCGTCAATACGGACTCGGACTCTACAGTCAGCTATCACTCTCACTCTCCGAAAGGAGCCTTCTTGAACACCCTTGGGTTTTATGATTGAAATAGAATAACCATTATTCTCTTTCTGCTTCGCTGTGTACTCCAGTAGGCTGTAAGCAAAGTGAAGATGCTTATCATGCTCCGCCTTAGAAAGCTACGACTCGCTCTTAGATTTACTCGCTCTTACCCCACTGTCGACGTATAGCATGATGTCATTGAGTTGTAACGTTTACGCGCCTTCATGGTCCATGTACAGGTTCCCGTAGGTGCTACGACCTGAAGGCCTGAAGGCTAACCTGAGATCAACCAAAGATCAACAACTCTAGGTGCAATCTTGGAGTAATGTTCTGCTATCTTTCATCTCCAGGTCGAGGTCCTTCAAAGTGATAAACCTTTTCTGCACTTTCTCAAGTTCGACCGGGGGCGTTGCATATCTTACCAAATTTATCTATTGGAAAAGCGCTTAGAGAGAGGTTTATGTCGCATGGAAGTCGTTTTCCGGAGCTCCGAAGTCATGATGTGACCTGTTCTCGTGGTCAGTCTCAGCTCTTCTCCTGAGATTGATTTGTAAACGTATCTTGCAGATAAGCGTTATAAGCGAACCGGAACGGCATTATATGTCCACAGTCCAGGATTTCTTCTAGCATCTCATTGTCATTGTCCCTTTCCCATAGCTATCAACAATTATCATGACAACCTCCCCTAAGAAAATGCCTTACGGTACTGTACACGCGTCGCACAATTGGATATTAGTACTAACCTTGCGATAGTGAGGCTTGGGAATTCCGGATTGAAAGTGTCCAAAATCATTTTGGGTACCATGCAATATGGTAGCTCTGATTGGCAAAAGTGGGTCATTGGAGAAGAGGAAGCAATCAAACATATCAAAGTAGCGTAAGTCCATGAATACTTCACATATTCTTTGATTGAACCCTTGTTATTAGTTACGACGCAGGCATCCAGACATTCGACACTGCAGATGTAATATACTCTGTTTCAAGGATTAATTCATGCTAATCGGTCTAAACACCAGGTTTATTCGAATGGGCTCTCGGAGATTATACTCGGGAAGGCTATTAAACAGCTCGAACTCCCTCGTGATGAAATTGTTGTAATGACCAAGGTATTTATATCCTTGTTGCTTGCCATCTGCTCGTTGGACTCATATATAATCAAGCTGTACAATACAGTAGCTCGGGAATATGGCACAAACCTCATCATAGCTCAAGCGAAACCCGAAGAACTAGGATACGTGAACCAGCATGGATTGAGTCGCAAGGTCAGCTAGCCATTTTTGGGGGGACTTGAATGCTAATAGAATATTCTCCTTTCATCCTATGTAGCACATTTTCCAAGCCGTTAAGCACAGTCTAGAGCGCCTGCAGCTTGACTACATAGACCTCCTCCAGTGTGAGTCTCTTGCACCCATGTATATTATGAGGTCACCAAGCAAACGTAGGCCATCGATTTGATAATGAGACTCCTATGGAGGAAACTGTGCGTCAAATCTTTATGCCCTATCTATCGGCAGTTGATCCCGTCGTTCATGCTGTAGATGCAAGCACTGCACGACGTTGTTAAAGCGGGATACGTGCGTTATATCGGGATGAGTTCTTGCTGGGCATGGCAGTGTGAGCACAATCCATCCCTCCATTTTTTGTCATAATTGACTCGTCTTCAGTCCACGCAATGCAGAGTGCGTTACTTTATTCTGATTTACATTGTCACTGTCAGCTGAGGATACGAACATTGCATAGACTATGCTATCCAAAACAAGTTAACGCCTTTTATTTCTATGCAAAACCACCACAATCTATTATACCGAGAGGAAGAGCGAGAAATGTTTCCGACCTTGAAAGTATGTTATGTTGAGATACGAACGAGTTCTCATGCTGATTAACATATTGGAAGCTTTTCGGAGTGGGAGCAATTCCGTGGTCTCCGCTTGCACGAGGACTGTTAACTCGACCCTTGACAGAAGAAACAAAGCGGGGCTCTACAGATTTGTGAGCTATAGCCCAACGTTACGTTATGATCAACTGATCTTGCAATTACCAAAGCTTTATTGGGAAATATTCCAACGCAGAGAGCACGCCAGAAATTGTGAAGCGGTGTGTCCAAATACATACTTCAGGGAGAGTACAATTCATAGCTGATTCCCATTTGCAGCGTTGAAGAGTTAGCCAAACGAAAGAGTATCAGCATGGCTCAGGTGGCTGTTGCTTGGAGCTTGCATAAAGAGGGTAAGCATAGTGAAGGTTTATTCTGGACTGTCAAGTAGCGCTGACTCTCTAATGATGTAGGAGTCACGGCTCCTATTGTGGGTACTACAAGCCTCAAGAACTTGGAAGATATCATAGGTATGAGTGATGTTTCAGAGTCATAATGAAATACAGAGCTAATCTTCTGAATAGACGGAGTACATGTTACTCTTACTAAGGAGGAGATCGCATATCTTGAAGAGCCATACAAGGCCCAGGAGATTATCGGGCATTGAACCCTCGGAGTACACTATAAGATAGTAAGCACCACCTAATAATGTGTATATTTGCTAAGTTGCTTATGACAGTCTCTAAGCTTTCTTTTGTTGACAACTTTCTTTGTTTCTTCTATGTGTTATTTATACGCCCGAGAAATATGAATGTAGACATTGATTTCGCTTAATCCTGCCACTTGATCCTACCTGGTTCTGCGCAATCGTCGGGAATCATATTCATGTTGAATATGTGCTGGGATTACCTTTAATCATACGTCATGACTGAGACTACTGACTTCTGGATGGGGATGCAATCGAAGCCTGGCTTTTACAAGGATATGATTTACCGACCGCGAGTTGGTTGCTTTTCCCACTCCTCGACGCCTCAAGCAAGGCTCACCACCTGAACAGCACAAAACCAAACAACAACTTAGAAAGGGGCTTATCTTGAGAATCGAGATGCCGATGTCGGTATGTGCCTATCAATACCTATTATACTATGATCTCATCAAGGCCTGAGCGCTGAATGAGCCTTGTATGGGTTATGAGGGCATATGTTAGCGTGTGTATGTATAGCAGCAATCATCTGGATTCCGGCTTCTTGGTGGATCGGCAAACCGTCGAGTTTTGTTACAATCATGGGCAGCTTTAACTTGAAGTAGTCGCCTACCTCGGTTTCTACACTGGAGACTCAGAGCTCTACTGATGACTCTAAGCCATAGGAACGTCGAATTCGTAGAGCCGTTTGAACTCTGTATTAAGGTGCGTCTTCTCATTGACAATGGACTTAACGTTTCTACTTAGCACTGTCTACCCACTGCATGGATGATATTTTGCAGGCCTGGTTAATTACTACTCCTGGATAGGACAGTGTACTAGATTCCAATTGATCTGCTTGCATCTATGTAGATTCGTCGCTTGTGAATGACGCCCAGGCTTGGCTTCAGCCTTGCGGACCTGCGGTGCCTCGAGGCTACTAACGCGCCCACAAGGATATACAAGTACTCACAACGTATAAAATCAGCAGATAGACCGCTGAAGGAAATAGGAATCATCCTCAAGTCTGATCTCCCTTCTATATCAACATTTGCTATCTTGCCCGATGTCTTGTTACGAATGCATCCCTACAACATATAATATGTCGGAAGAATGCTGGACGCCACCGCCTTCACCGATGTGTCCACATGGATTCATAATCCAGGAGCCACTTTTCCCTATTTCTAATCCTCTCTCTCCGTCCTCCGTCTCATTCCCCCTCCCATCCGAGTCTTCACCAGAGTCGGATTTATCTTCCCCAAGTCCGAAGAGTTCCACACCTCCCTCAGACTCAGAGCCGTCTTCGATTCGTTCTCCCTCAAATTCCCCTCAGTAAGATTACTAACTTATTGCTGGATCTATTGCTAATCCAACCATTATGCACAAAAGGGAGCTGATATCCCTATGGCCACTTGAGCCTGCCAACTCGGACGTCCACATTTCGGATTCGGATGACGAGCTACCAGTTAGAAACACTTTCTTCTCTGCGCTCTGGAAAGGGACAACGCCCTTTGCATTCAACCGCGACGAAGTAATGATTAGCAACCTCTACGGGAGGACGCCGGTAAACAATATTGTCAATGTAGCATGTAAGATGTACTGAACTTATGATATTTAGACTGAAGTATTCCAATTAGAATCCGCTTTAAACTACCGTCATAGACATTCAAGTTCAACATCGTCCTCGCCATTCTCATCCACTCACTCTAGCCCCTCGTTCAGGTCCGACGCCACTCTGGTCGATGGCAGAGAGCTTGAGGATGTTCCTAGTAGTCCTCTTCAGGATAGTCAGTCCACTGTCAGGAGTCCACAAAGTATTGAATTGGACTGTCCTATGGGCAAACTTGGAATTGATACCATCCTGGTCCATATGTCACCTGTATTCCCGTCCTCTGACATAACTGACTCGATGACGCGACTTGATCAGCCTGAACAAGGTTCTCTTTGGCCCGTGGACAATACCGGTTTACCGTCTGACGTCCTTGACGTAGAGCTCACACAATCCATACCGCTGCATGATGCACGGGCGTCGCAGTCTTCGTCTCCCTCAACCAGTGGCGATGCTCATTGCGTCGATTCCCTGGGATCTCTGCCAGGTGTTTTGGTGGACACTAACGGGCGTCCAGAGAAAGGCAAGAATGAGGGCCCTGTACGGTGTGAGAAGACGCAGTCTCTAGAACGCGCACGTCGTCAAGCCTCTCCCCGTTCTTTCATGAAAGATTTGCAGCTTGCCTCTGCAGAAATTCTGGAAGCTGGCGATGGAACGGCATCCCCGTCTCCTCGCAGTTCCCACAGGCGACTAGCTAAGAGGCGTGTCTCTTATGACGAGGGAAGTGAGGATTTCAGTCCAAATGCTAAGTCTGTGACACCCAAAAAACGTGCAAAATCCTCGTTCAAACTCGCAGTGCCCAAGCCAACAACGCCCAAGGCAGGACCCAAAGTTTACGCGTGCCCATTGCCAGGATGTTCGAAGACCTTCACGCGGAATGGCGATGTAGCCAGGCATATCAAGTCTGCAGCCATACACAAGGCTTCTGTTCCTCAGGATTTTGAAAGCGATACACGATGTAGAATCTGTGGAGAGGAACTCTCTCGCTCCGATGCTCGGAAGCGACATGAATTAAAAGGAGCATGTGGAAAGCGGACAATTCCTCGTTCAGAAGATTACCTGCAAGCCATGGAGGGTGTTATGTGATGATACTCTTTGTAGTGATATATATGCATTACGCATAGTGAGCTGTCATTTGTACTTGTTCGTTTATACCCTTCATCTGTATCGGAATCAGACATTTGTATTGTTAACAATATGTCCTATTTCTTCTTCATACTAGTTAGGATTTATTTTACTGCTAGCACTCTGAATCCCTCAGAATACAAACCATTTATCACAAATTAAGCAGTACTCCGCGTTTTCAAGTCGTCGTGTTTCAATGTCGTGAAACCTTCTATATGTCTTCACGCACTATTATCGATAGGGATAAGAGCCACCAGAATTGCGTTTTGCATGTGCGTCTGCACACATTAATCAACTTACGACCGTGCACTGTTTCAATCATAAGCCGAGCTTTTGAGGAGTGGCTCTGAAGAAGGCACGGTAGTGAATTAGCTTATAATCAGCCATAACTGAGAGCAATCAGGGAGCTCGCTTGAAATAAAAATAGCTTTAACCTTTAAGTTGTTTCAACCCCAACTCTCTTCAATGTCCTCGCCAAGCTACGATCTCACTATAGTCATGGAACCGAGAGTCCTGCATCATCCGAATTGCCATAGCTGATGGTGATTGGCATTGCATAGCGAAGGGTTTGCTGGGAGTCGTGATCTCCATTTTATGAGATCTGGAGGAAGGGTGACTAGTGACCGGTGACCGGTGACCAGTCCGACGACGGTAAAGAGGTCACAAAATCTCAGGGTAATTTGTAGATCGAAAAGACGCTCCTTTAGTCTGGCGTAGCTAGGATCTAGAAGCAAGGCGATAGAGAGCAAAAACAAGTAGCAGAGAGAGCGGGACCACACTAAGCAAGCATTCGGAGATAGAAAGGCTTTCAACATGGAGCGGAAGGTAAGAATAAAGGGCAAATCGACTTTACATCAATGCAGGGTAAATACATGGGATGGGAATGTGACGGAGCTTTGCA
>JASFDH010001587.1:0-14074 GCA_036937195.1 Nidularia pulvinata
TCATGAGTGACCGGCAGTGTCAGTTATTGTCGACCAGCTGTGCTAGTTATTACAGCAGGGCTCCTCTGACCTATCACGTACAAATAAGTGGTAGAATACTGTACCACCGTCACACATGAAAAATACAATTTGTTTAGTGTGAAAGCTTATGGATAGTCACCCATTTAGATGTTTCCGAATGGTTATATTCTAATGCATTCTGGAAATTTGTAACGACTGCCTAAATATATACCAGCACATCAAATATGACTTTCAGTTACCGAACAGGCCCTTAGTCTCATATAAATCTTTCGTCGGCTTATCCTCGGGGACTAGTAGGTTGAAAATAGCAGACAAACGCGGCCATATGCATCATTCAATTTATTTTAGGTCCCTTCAATATCTGGCGTGCGCGTAGCCAATATTCTGGCCGCTCAGCAACATGGAATAAAAGCAGAATGATCTGTCGGCTTCATAATTCTTGACTGCCCTATCAAGTGGAGTTTTCAAAACAATGCCTCTCGTTCTCATATCTTGATCCGATTGAAACGTACGTGCTGCTAGGCAATGATATCTCGCAAAGTATTTCAGCTGTTCATAATTTACAAAAATTATCACTTCATTGGTGAATGTATAGCCTGGAACCTCATGTATTAATCCATCACCTACCGACGCAATATGGCACAGGTTTGGCAATTGATTAATATCGATAAACGCCAAATTTATTCTCTAAGAAGTCTGGAGGAGCTTTCTATAACAAGGACGCCGACATACTACTATAGCTTCTCACAATGCCTGTGAAAGCCTTGAAGGATGGAAAACCTGCTCCCATTCAGCGTTGGAGCTGGACAGGAGATCGCATTATGTGTCTTGGTCCTGATACTGCCGACGATATATCGGATTGTGTGTTTACTGAGGAGGAAATTCAAGAAACTGCCACATTCCACGACTGCGGGCTAGATCGAGAGGATTGTTCATACGAAGATTAGAAATTTGATGCATGCTCTTTCACTTCCGAGATCACTAAAGAGATATCTAATAAAACGCACTATCCTTCAACACATGGTTCCCATATCACTTTAACTTAGTACTCAAAGTTCGAAATCTTTCTAAGAAGGAATACATCCGCTTCAAAACACTTCCAGAAATTGAGGCGACGAAAATAGTACACACCATTCCATAGGGCTAGACCATATATGGTCTTCATGGCCTAAGTTAGCTCTGACATTGCACTGCCGTGCAAAGGAAATCTAGAGGGGAGAGTGGGCCGGTGATAGGTTCGATATCATTCTATGTGATCCAAAAGACAAGGAATCATTGGAATTGCATAGTGATGACAGTTGTGTACCTTATAGTGACAGCACCCAAATTCTTACTCGTATGAATATATATCGTAAATCGATTTCGGTACGCCTAACGATATACTGCATCATCTGAACCTAGCTATTGAACTTTGTACATACATAATTGATCTCGGTTTCCCGAATCACCGAAGTATCTGTTACGCAACCTTCAATGTTATATTGTTGAATTCAAGAATCGGAGCTGGTCCAGCCTAGAATTTGGTCGATGAAAACATGAGATACATGGAATGGCTGCTAGGTAAGTCTCATACGCAACATACCCCAATCAAGTGAAAACGGCTGACAGTCAATTGAGCTCGGCCTTTCGGGAAAATGACATCGGTGGGTGCGACAACAGTGAAGTTCTGATATGGAAGCCCAGGCTTCTCGTGTAATTGGGGATTAAACTGGCCAATGAATAAAACGAATCCGAGCTGTGCATCAGGCGGAGGACAATCTCGTGCGCTCGGGCCAGAGACTGGGCATGACTGCAGTCCAATAGCGATCCCAACTTCTTGAGATCCTTGGATGCTGTTCTGTAAGGTCAAATACAACCACGTATCAGTAATTTGTGAATAATTTGTGAGGGCTATGATTGATATTATAGTAGGGGAAAATAGCTACATACCGGCCGGACAAGTTGTACAGTGAATTCCCTACCCGAGATTATCCGTGATCCCTCGAGCGGATAACCGATATAGGATCTTTGAGCATAAGCTGTTGCAGAGAGAAAAAGAAGCAGCAAAGAGGGTAAGATAAAAAATCTCATCTTACGAGGTAGACGGGAATCTTCTGTTACAGCTTGTGCGATGTAAATGAAGTTCAGAAATCGATTCTTGTCATAAACCAAACTGATAGTGAATCGCGTACACTCACTTAGAATGTAGATTGCTATCTTCCCTGCAGTCAAGTGCCAGGGAAACTTCATACAGCTGTCAGTGAAAGAGGATGCTGAGAAACCGCACTGGAGCTGATCCTGTAATGGTAATCATCATGAACCCATCTGAGACACAAATGCTATGTTTACGCCCTATAGATGCATGTAGCACGAGTTCATGCACTTAAGAAGGAAATTCCAGGCGTCAATCTAGCGAACTATCGCCACTGTGCAAATGCGTTGAAATCCGAATGTCAGCCCGTCCAGAATCACATCGGAACAATGATGACTGACAAAGGTTTCTACACAAGCGAAGATTCTCCACTGGTAGATTGTAAGTATAAGGTTACCAAAATCTGTTCGTAGAATATATGGTACTAATTTCGTTAAAGGATCCCATGGTTCTGGTTTATGCTATCCTGAAAGAGGTTTCCAGCTTTTTGGCATACAGATTTTCGAAAGATACTTATGACTACTCTGTGTCGGAAAGAACGTTGAGAGAGAGCGAAAAACTTCGATCTAAAATTAGCTCTCACTGAATCAATATGTAACTCCAATGAAAAGCCTTTGTCTGCACTGACATTCCCTATGTTGGAAGCCTATCATTAACTGAAAGGTCACAAATCTCAAATCAGTTACTACATTCTAGATGGATTAAAAGGTTCTTGAAGTGATTTATTTACGCACTTCCCCACCGCATCCATGTAATAAATCAAGTAAATTCAAGTAATCCCTTCTGTAGATGGCAGAGTTTACATAATTTAGACTCTCATATTGAAAGGGTTCTCATAGTGCTTTCTTGTGAGGCATATATACATAGGCATAGCTGCTGAAAGCTCGTAGCCAGTCAAATTTAAATGACAGCTATTCGTAGTATGGTGGAAAGAAGGATGTTAGTAACAGAAGCTGTGCAAGTGCGCAGCCACACTTTCCTGCGCAACTATGCACATGCACGCAACCTGGCATGCAAAAAAACTGGTGCCTATGATTCAGGATATAACCCTCAGGACATTGACCAGCTCTCTCGAATGGAACTTCCAGAACTCCACACACTCAGCCTTACAGTTGCTTGCAAAGTATAGGGTTATCTTCTCTGTTCAATCGCCTCTCGCCTCCAAAATTGCGCATTTTGCATCTCACATTTAGGAGGAATGCGCCTCACTCCGGACACAATAATGACGCCTCTTTGAGGAACTTCCTGAGAGCTTCGCGCCATTTTCCATTGCAAGAACAGGTTATCCGGTGTAGACTTTGCACAAGAGGGAATCATGGAACTGTTAAAAAAATATAGTATGCAGTCATTGCAGCGACTTTCTTTGTACGGGCCTTTAAAATCTGACGAAGTCGTATTTTCTCTCGCTACGGCTACGAGACGAAATATGGAACACCGCTTCTCATAGGCAACCTCAAAGGACTCGATTTAGCTGAATGCATCATTCAGGGTTCTCCATTACAGGATATGATTCACTCTTGAAACTGATTAAGTCGTGACCGCCGTCTATCAAGTTTCTAGAAATCATTAGTGTTGATTTCAGTGAGCTTGTAGATTTTCTGACAACCGGAAGTTCATAAAATCAATTCCAGCAGTTCCTAAAGTATTATATTTGAACTGTATCTATTATTGCTATGCTGTGTACCTACACATCTGCTTTATGGAATCATTGCGGGCCTCCTAAAATCCTGAAATTTAATCAAGGAACTCAACTCGCACTTGAATAGCAGGGTGTGTTGAGCACAACCTGTATTGACAGGTGGGGTAGTTTTCCAAGTGTAATTTGTCACAAATACCGTACTTACTGGTTATTAGAGTGCTGACTTGGAAGCATGTAACTACCGTTCGGATATGAATTCATCAGACATCTGGTAGTTGTATAGATGGAAGAACAATACCCCCCAATGAGAGCCCATCTTCCACATGAAGAGCCACCGTGAACCCCAGAATTGACAAGCGATAGCTGTCTTGTAATACTTCGCAAGATCAACGAATTTTAGTCCAGATGTAATTTTGCATGAGGCTGATGTCTTCGGCTGTTAACGTGAGGTCGTCTGCATATGAAGCCGCCTTCCCTTAAGCTTCTTCGCGGTAGCAAATCTGTGATAATGTTAGCAACGCATCTATAATCTTGCTCTCAGATAAAGAATCTCAAACCTGATACATCGGCACTTTAGTTCCATACTTCCAATCCCAGAAAATCACGGGCCTTCATAATCAGTAGAATATAAAGGATGCGAATCCGATGCAAGGGAAAATAAATTAGTAAACACTCACTATAATTCAAGACGTGAGAGTTGACTACCCAGGATTGGGGACATCGCATGGAGTACTGCAGTGACGTACCGCCGGGGTTGAGACCGCATTGCTACCAGAGCGCAAGATTTTCCACATGACAGGTATCAGTATTTGAATTCAACAATTTTGCAGCAGGAGAAGACATTGCAGCCCATGGCATAGATCTATCGCGAAGGCTTAGCTTCCACATAGCATGGAGATTCAACATTGACAGAAATCATCCGAGACGTGAGAGAACGGAGCGGAGGGCGGCGTCCAAGGTGCCGCAGGCACCATCGGCGATCGTACAGGAATATGCATTCAGTCTGCTGTGACGCAATGGAGCTTAACTTTAGGCGGGTGCGGTGCCCCGGGCATGTGGAGCACGAATCCTTTGTTGTGGCTCACGGGAGGACAGTGGGCAGTGAACAGTCCATGATGATGCTGTGATCAGCACTTCGAGCGCCGGCGTCAGATGGATGTGTCGATTGCGGTTCTACTTGCTCACATCGAAGACAGCAGAAGCCGTAAATAGAGCAGGGGATGAGCGAAGACAATCCGAAATGGAGGAAGTTGATTTGCAGGAAAGCGTTATTTTTCGTCCGAGAGATCCTGGACAAGCGAGACAGCCGACGTCATGAGCTGTTGAATAACTGATGTATGTGAAGGCTTAGCTGCTGTACAGATATGGAGAGTCCGAAATGGAAACGTTGAATCATAGATAAGAATTTTTCTGGTGAGAAGGGAAGTAGGAAAGAGTCTACGTCATGATGCACATTTCACCATAAATCTGTGAATGGAGGGAGATTCCCCTGGCTCGGTGCATTAGTGGAGGCTGAGCCATAAAAACCACTAGTCAGTGAATCCCAATCAATCCTCTAAGCGCAGGAGAATGCGATGTGATTTCTATGTGCGTGTTGCTAGTAGGTAAATGGGCTGACCATCGCTCGAGTGTGTCGGTCCTCCAATTGTCAACCTTGCGTTTATCAAGAAAGATATCAGGACACGGCGAGCAAACACCGTTCGATGAGAACAAAGGGAATATCTGATCAATGATGAATGCACTGTTAATTCCTCCGGGTTCCAAGAAAAAAACGTAACGTCATAAGGTACACTGCTGAGCAGTGTTGATCATCGAGCTGAGCGAGTACATGCAGTGTTATTTTCCCGTATTTGGATGGATGGATGTATAACAGCACACTGAAATGATCCCAGCTGCGCCGCCTCAGATCTCAGCTTCGACCTGATCTGATTGAGATCGCCAGAAAGCGGATGCTGTCAATGAGCTTTTTGTGGTATTTTTAAAAACTGACAGGCTTCGACGAATGGGAAGATCCTTACGGAATCAGAGTTCGGCCTTGCACGGGAGATGTATGGTCCAGGGAAATCTGGCAGTCTAAAGAAAGAATCGATGCCGACGTTGACGTCATCGTACATAGAAGTAATGGTCGAACTGGGAAGTAAATGTTCGCCTTGGAGTGAGAGAATAGAGTGAACTGAAAATATATTCGCGAAATAATCACGAGAGAGATACCGACTGGGATAGGTGATAGATTTCTAAGGCAGATCCGAGATTATGAGCTTCTAGGAGAAACATATGATCAGTGAGATCATTATATTAGCCCAGGAAGATAACATGTAGGCATACGCTTACCTTGATCATAGTTAACGTTAGTAATTAGGAAGCTTGTATCAGACAAAAAGACTTAAGGTGCGACTGTAGATCCCGAGAATATAAAGTTAGCTGAGATGGTCTCAAACTTGGTATGCGGATCCAAAAGATAAAATAGCGAGCGTTGAGAGTAGAAAGGAGCTCAAGATGTACAATGACAGGATACATAGAGCGCAGAATATGAGATACGACTCGCGTGAGCCGTGACTGGAGCGCCTGATATGTAGCAAGATGCTCAGTACCATTAGAACGCTGCAATAGAGCGGAAACCGCCACTTCACTCAGCAAAATCACAGGATGGTACCATTCGCGGGGAGTAGAGTAAAATGGCACAATGCGAAATGGGCCCAGAATTCCAGTTTCGCAGGGCTTAGAGCGGTGTGTCGGCGCGCAGGACCCAGAAAGGCTTATCGACGCGCTGAACCGTAGACTTTGAGCTGAGAAGGGCGGGACGCACAGAAGACAAAATTGAGACATGAAACGTGACAAGAGCACTGAGACAGACGACAGATGACTTGCAGAAACGCATTGTGGGCACTGGAGGGTAGCACGATTCAAGAAACGTTGGGGGTAGATCTCGACGCGCAGGGTGTATGTGCAAAATCGGGCGAAGAGGGCTAGCGTACCGTGACCATGGATGAATAGGTCGTGCGTGTCTGATGACATGTTGCTCCTGATCGTCTGTTGAAGGGCCTGGCGCTAGTATTACATGTAGGGCGGGTCGGTGAGTCGAATGTCAATGTGTCCGCGCTGGCAAGTAGTATAGTCGTGCCGCAATGTCCGGGACCCGGGTGGCGAAGAGGAGGCGCCGGCGGAAGCAAAATGAAAGCAAGACGGGGGGCGAAGGTAGAGCCACGTTGTTAGGGTCTTGGTTCCAATCCCCGAATAAAACCGATCTGCAGTCGTCGTTCGCAAGGCAGCCCAGTAGATTCTGAAGACGAGCCTGAGGAGATTCGAGGAGGGCGTTGACTGGGTCTTCGACTATCGCTTGTGCTGAGCTTTTGTCCAGTTACAGCGTCCACTGAGCATGATACAGGTCTGGAGTAACTTCTCATGGAGTTATACTGCAGCTTGTTCATGTTCGACTCACGTTTACTTCCAGTTCTAATTTCCATGTTTTCCATCACTTCCCCTCTTCTTTTCTCTCGAGCCTCGAACCCGCGCGCATAACCCCACACGCCAGTCGCGTTCTCGCCGTGCACAGGTATGCTCGAGAGTCGTCGAGGTCGGGGTGGTGTATGTATTCTGCAGAGCGAGATAACGACTCGCGAGCGAGTAACGCCATCGATGATCGCCACGCGTATCGGATCCGGCTTGCGCTCCTAATCTTATCTCGTTCTCCTCATGATCCCCTGACAGCGTGGGTGAACCGTCTTCTCTGCCCCGGTGCCCGGAATGGGGCTGCTCAGGAGGGCCAGAACACCCGCGCCCATTGCCCAAGACGGCCGATAGTGATATAACAGCCCGGGATCATACACAGTTGCTCTTCCTGCTCCGAGTCTTAGCGTCTGAGATACTACTTCAAGTTCCAGCTGCCTCTTAACTCACTTTCGAACTAACAACAAAGAACTATTACAGAACCAAGCGATGTCCACCGCCGCCGCTACCGCCGAATCGCTTTCGACCCTCACCACCGCGCGCTACGGCAAGACCAACGTACGAGTGTTCCGCGTCGTGCGCGAGGGCGCGTGGCACCATGTTGTCGAGTACAGCGTCGAGGCCCTCGTAGAGGGGGATATTGCCACCAGGTGCGTCTTGCTCCCTATTCCTTGATCACTGGCGAGGAAGAGTATTGGGCGAACAGCTACACGAAGGCAGACAATTCGGTCGTCGTTGCGACTGACTCCAGTACGTGCTTCTTTGTGTTATGAGAGATGTTGGTTCCTAATGTGCTCGGGGACAGTCAAGAATATCACGTATTGTACGTCCGCTGGCAGCAATGTCGTTGTGCCTAGCTGATTTACCCCTTTTTTTCTTCTCCTTCTCCCTTCTTCCCATCACCACCACCACCACGTCAATGCCCTCCTGAATCCTCCTCACCTCAAACAGTCTTAGCTAAAACCTCCCCGCACATCCTTAACCCCGAGAGGTTCGCCCTCCACCTGGGCACCTTCCTCGTCTCCAAATACGCGCACCTGCACAAGGCCTTCGTGCGCGTCGAGCAGCTGCGCTGGACACGCGTGCGCGTGCCGGGCGAGCAAGGGGTGGCGGGCGGGGAGGAGCACAAGCATGCGTTTTATAGGGATGGGGAGGATAAGAGGATTGTTAAGGTCGAGGTGAGTAAAAAATAGAATGTGGGGGGATGCGGAAAGGATGGATACTGATGATTGACTGGACGTGTAGGTCGATGCGACGCAAGGGAAGGATAAGCTCGTGGCAAGTGTTACGGCGGGGATTACGGGGTTGCTGGGTAAGTGGATGATGTCCTTTTTATTTCGCTCTTCGTCGGCGTTCGTGTCTTTATTTTACTTTTGGTTCATTCGCTTGTACCCGCTGTGCCTTTCGCGAGTGCCGTGCTTCTGGTTGCTTTTGGTTTATTGGCCCTTGCGTATGACTACCCTGCTCCTTTCGTTTTCATTCACTGCCCCTTGCCGTGCGATTTCCCTGTCTTTGTTCTGTGTGTTTCCTCTTACCTTTCGATTCGTTGCTTGCCCGCTACCTCCCTCCCTAAGTCCATTTACTTCCCTCCATCGCGTCGGCCTATCGATGCTGCTCGTGTCACATCTATATTCCATTTGCCCCTTCGCTTCCATGCCGGCACATTAGCGCGCTCCCACTTCTGCTCCACTGCACACCTGCTACCTTTCGGTTCTCTGATCTTTCTTCTGACCCCGGTCCTGTGCCCGTTCTCCGTCTCAGAGCACTGTATCGCATTATATGTGACTGTGAATTGCCCCTCTTGCCGCCGGGATTGGTTCCCCCGGCCTGCGCGTATGGCCCCTATTCATGTCCACTACCCATTTTGTGTTTTATATCTGTCCTTTCCTATGCTCTTATTTATCTCTTCTTCCCTCTTTCTTCGATCTCCCACTCCCATCTACATTTCCTCCGCCCGTGTCCTGTCTCTCACCTTCCCCTAACCCAAATCGTTGCCAACCACACACCTCATCCCAACAGTCCTCAAATCAACCGGCTCGGCCTTCACTTCCTTCATCCGCGACCAGTACACCACCCTCGTCGAGGTCGATGACCGCATCTTCTCCACCTCCATCGACCTCGAGTACACCTTCGCCGGTATCTCCATCACCTCACCCTCGGATGAGGAGAAGAGGGAGTTCGTGGTCCCTCAGGTAGAGGAGGGCGGCGTGTGGGATGAGAGTGTGCCAGAGAAGGCGAGGAAAGCGACCCTGGAGATTTTTGCGGTGGATGAGAGCGCCAGCGTGCAGGTGAGACTTTTGGTGCTTTTGGGAATTTTACACGCGGTTTTTGGTGCCGGTATTTTTGCTGTCGTTTTGGTGCTGTGCTGGCTGTTGCTCTTGTTCTTCTGACTCTGCTGCTACCGACCCCTTCATTGCCGTCTTGGGTCTGGTGGCTGGCATCCCCTTGTCTTCGGCCACCGCTGTTACTGCCACCCCTTTTAACCCTTCGCGCGCCCGTTTTCAGAGCGCATTCTTTCCTTCTCTTTTACCTTCTGCTTTATCTGCTCCTCTTTCACGCGCTTGCATTCCTCTTCGACCCGCCCGTTCCGCACTTTCCGATCGTGGTGTTTGTTTTAGTCCATCACTTTTCTCGTCTCTCAGCTGTCATCATTCGCGCTACTGTCCTCAAGGCAGCCCCTTTTCGTTGTCTCACGCACTACTGTTCGCATGTCCATTGCGCGCTCTGTGTTTTCATGAATCTTTCTCTCTCCCGTTCTTTGTCGTTGGCTTGTCATTAATTATCGTCCTTTCTTTACCTCACGGCCTTCTTTCTTCTCCCTGGTGTGGCTTTCCTGTTCTTCCCAAAAAGCCTTATCCTTACTTTCTCCCTCGCATCCTTCGCCCCGCGTGATGTTGCGTTCTCCTCATGGTGCTGCATATGTTCCTGGCGTCGCCTCGAGTCGCATCGGCTCATTTCTAGCCTTTGCCTTTCTTCTTCACACCGAATAGTCCTTTTTCTCTTCTTCGTTGCATGCTCATCATGCCTCATCCACACATATACCATGATGGTATGCGGATGCGGTCGCGATCTTCGACCACCCAGTTTATGCTGTGACCATACTTCATCGAGAAGACCTCGTGTTATGCATCGCGACGTTTCCTTCACGTCCCTTGGCTCCATTTACAGGGCACTTCTTCCTTTGTTTACTTGTGCCACTCCGCATCGGCCAGCCTCGCCCGTTCTCTTACTTCGTTTCACTTCACTTTGCTGCCCCCACTGAGTCGTTCGCCTACACGACGCGTTTCTGCTCCTTGCTTCTTCCTTCGTCGCGCGTCATGCCATAGCTTTCATTGGGCTCAGGCAGCACACACCATGCCTGCTATCCAGCGGATCGTACTTGACTCCTTGCCACGCCACGACTTTCACTGGGCCCAGGAAGCACGTCATGCCCGCCGTGCACTTTCTTTCCTTGCACCGCATCGTACTTGGCTTTTTGTCGTGCTACTTGGGCCTAGGCAGCACGCGTCATGCCTATCTTTTCCTTCAACTTTCCCTTCCCCACCCTGCATCGCACCCATCAACAGCGTCCCAATATATCCACCGCTGATCCCTCTCGGCATCTGTTCTTCTGTGTGCCACTCGCGACCTGGGCGCGCCCAGGCGCGTTCTCGCTTCACTATAGCGTCCCGAGATCAATGCAGTATTTTGCATTTTGACGGGACGGATGGAAGAGAGACGGGGATCTTGTGCGGAGAGATTGCACCTGGATGGCAGCGCGGTTGCGAGTGAGATGTCAGTGTCCTGATGGCGGCGCGGAATGTTTGTCTCCTTTGCTTCACCGCTTTTCGTGTCGGAATGCACTTTTGGGTTCCATCGTGGCTGTCCTTTGTCTTCCTCTCGTTCATTCTTCCTCTGCTGCACATGCTCTCCTCCACATCTTTCTTCTATCTGCTCTTCCTACTCCACATTAGGACTTTCCTTTTATATCTACCGCAGATCTTCTTCCTTTCCCCCACCCTTCCACCCCCCTTCTTCCCTCGAGACCCAGCCCCCTTGCTCCGGGATTCAGAAGACCCTTCTTCCTTCGCTGCTGTTGATTGATTTTCATTATGTTATGCATTATGTCACGTTGCGATCCGATCTGCCAGATCGCGTCTTGCGCTGTGGTTGGCTGGCGGGAGCGCACCCCGCGAACAGAGATCTTTCCTTTTCCGTAACTGGGTCCTCGGCGTTCGGGAGGGGACATGATTACGTCACTTCTCCCTCCCTGCCTGGTGGCTAATGGCAATTTACCTAGAGCGGGAAGGCGTCGGGATATCTGGTGCGTCGGGGTACGCTGGGAAGCTTTTATTACATGTTTGCCTTGACGACCGGGCTCCCTTCTAGCTGCTTTTGAGTTGCTGTTGCCGGTGGGGCTGGCACTGTGGGGTGCCGTTAGTACGTGGAGTGGGGTGACTGCATAGCATGGCGCCTTGCTGGCTTTGTTCTGCTGTTGGCTCTTTCGTCCCCGCGGCCCCAAACCCTCCTTCTGCGGCTACTACTTTTATTCGCTTCGTATTTTGAGGGTGCACTCTTCTGCCATTTAATGCCCCTTCTCTTCCTATTCACGACACTTATACTCCCCTCCTCCCCTACTTCATGTGATGAGTGTGTGCTAACCCTATGTTGTGTTTACAGGCTACGTTGTATAAGATGGCGCAGCGCATCATCTTCGAGAATGCCGGCGTGCAGAGCGTCACGTACACACTGCCCAACAAGCACTATATTCCCGTGGACATGAAGTACATCGGCATTGACAACACTACTCCGTTGAGTGTCTTTTTCTTTCTCGTTACGTTTTCTCTTTTCTTTTCTTATCATTCGCTTCGTTCTCGTTAAGTTCTACTTCTCTCTCTCTCTTTCTTCTATGTTTCATCTTTCTTCTCTTTCTTCTGTTCTTTCGTGCCGTCCCTCTGGTGTCCCTGTTTCCTTTCCTTTCTCTTCGTTCGTATCCACGTCCTCCGCCCAGCTCGTTGTGGACCTTTCTTCCCTCTCCTCGTCACCCGTGTCCGTCCGCAGCACACTTTCCTCCGCAGCTTCCCTTCTCTTCTCTTCCCTTCCCTCCCCTCTTCATCATCGCCAGCCTCCTATTCGTGCACCGCCCCCTCCCCCTCCTTCTTCTTCCCACCCCCGCCTCTATCCTTGCCCTCTCATTCGTCACTCCCGATCACCCGTTCTCCCAAAATTCTATTCGCCCATCATACATCCATCCAATCGCTTCGCTTCATCTATGCAATGTGCTTCTCTTATCCCATTCGTCCACATCCTTCATTGGCCGTCCACCATCCATCACAGCGGGACACCCACTACCCATCTACCCTCGTTTATCCATACGCACATCATCTATCTATTCATCCACAAGCGCGGGGGCTTTTATCTACGCGCTGTGATTCGTCGCCCCGGTTCGGCACTACCTGTTTGCGCCTTCCTGGTCTTATGTTTTCTCTCACCAATCACGACGGCACGAGGTGGGGTGGTGTTCTTCCACCCCGTTTGTCTTTCCTGTTTCTGTTCGATTGTGGTAGCCATGGCGGCTTTTTTGTCCGTTACTTGCCTCCCCAGGCGCGGCGCTCCACCGTGTGGGGCCTTTGGTCCCATACTTGCCAAGTACTGCAGCGCTTCTTCGTTACGTTTGTGGCTTGATCCACTAAGCTACCTGCCAGGCCGGCGGCGGCGCGGGCCTGCTTGTTATCTCATCTTTATCTCGAGCTATTATTCTCCACCTGCACCTCGTTCAGCTGCTGTCGAAGCCCTCGCCTCCGGCCTCGGAGGCGAGGTTTATCACAGTACCCTGGCTCCCTGCGTTCGCGATGGGGCTCGACCTGAAAGTCCATTAGCGTCGGGGGCTTTTTGCTCTTTCTCTGCTTCCTCGTACACCCGGTCGAGGCCTTTCACGCCCTCCGCTTCTGGTGGCATGAGTGCACACTAGCCCCTTTGTATCTTTACCTTCTTTCATTTATCTTTCATCCACAGCCCATCAATCTCGGGCTGCCTTCTTGCTTTCTCTTTTGATAGACTCTCAAGCCGCGTACGGCCGCGAGCATTGTCGCGCTCTTTCTGCTCTTCATTTTGTGCTGTAACGCCCTTGAGGATCGGGCTTCCGCGTACCGCTAGATGGACAGTTCCTTCTGAGTGCAGGGGTTTCGTTTCCCGCCCTCGCCCGCTCCTTACTCGCTTACAGGCGAAACATATTTTTTGCATTCTTCTTTCTCCGTTCTTTGTTTTTTCAGGTTCCAGTTGCACCCGCAACATCCATCTTCCCGGCTGTGGGACGATCACTAGAAGCGGAAGGCTCCCACCGACCCTCCATGCACCCGACCGAGTCGGCGTCGACCCGGCGAGCAGGTGCTATTGGGTGCGCTGATGCGATATGATCTACACACATACATAATACACACGCAGCACAGCATATCTCGCGCTAGTGGGCTTCGCGAATCTGCGTATGTTATTTGTCCGGCCGGGACAGGGTTTATTCATATCGCAATTGCGCATTCGCATCTGCTAGGCGCTCAGCAAGTTTCTGTGTTCCGTGTCTTTTTTTACTGCCTCCTCTTCTATGTTGTCTTTCGACACATGTTGTGGTGCGGGTGGGGTTGGTGGTGAGTGTCATACGCGCCGTGCTGTGGGAGGCAGGTGCAGGCGGGGAGGCCCCCGGGGATTAGACCCATCTGTCTGTTTATCTCGCGTTCATGCTTCCATCCGGTCGCCGCCATTTCATTACGAACGTGCAGGGTAGGAAGAGGACCGGTTTCGCGACGTGGAACGCGTGATGCGCGAGACAAAACTGGTGTCGCTTCTTTTATTTTTGTCCTAAC
>JASFDH010001588.1:0-14072 GCA_036937195.1 Nidularia pulvinata
AAGGTCGGTGATTTCCGCAGGCGGTTTCTAGAGCTATATCTTCTGGACACATTCAATGAGGGCTCAGGAGACGATGTTCTGGGGTGGGCAGAGCTGGACGAGGAGCAAAGGGAGAAACGAACGTGCTGGAAGTCTAATTTAGAGGATATACTGGTGAAATATGGGAATGAGCGGCCGGAAGTGAGTTGTTCGGTCAATTACTCGCTGCCAGAATATACCCATCTCTCTATGTAGGATTTCTTGTCGGAAGTTTTCACACAATTCGACACCCCTTCAACGCGACTTCAGCTGCTAATGCTACTAAATCTATACACCTCCGGACCCTCATTTTCTACAGGGGCTGTCATTCTGGCGAAGCACCCACTCATGGAGAGTTTAATGCTTTCCCTCTTTTTAGACAGCTCGTCGACAGTGTGCACTGCTGGTCTTTCGCTGATTGTCAAAGTGCTCCCATTTTTGGCAGTCAACGCTCGCGAAGACCTGAGAGCAATACTTCCGAAGTTGCTGGCCGTTCTTGCACGTATCATGTGCTGGAAGGAGCGCCCTCCATCCAATCCAACTTCTCTTATAGAGAAGGGCGTAGATGTAGAATTCGAGCGCGAGCTCGAGAAGGAAACCAATCCTACATTTGATCCCAGAGCAGATTCCCATTGGAACCGACTGGAGATGACTTTCAATGCAACAAAATCCCCACCTCCGTCATCGCGCCCTTACTTCACTGCCCTCTACTACCTCTATCCATCTAATGTACTCAAGTTTCTGCGAGCCCCAGTGCAATATCTCGAGACCAGCCAATTGGAAAGTCCGTATGAACAGAACTGGGAGCAGGCTTTTGATCAAGATGAAATTCGAAGAAGAAGCGAGGTGAATAGGTCAACTGTGTACTTTTGTCCGCATAATTTGACGCTTATATTCCTCAGAACCTTCTTAGAGAGCATGTATGCCATCCGCTGCTGGTATGGCGGGACGCCATAGTGGAGCTCTCCGAGCCCGAGTTCTGGATACGCTATGATACATCCCGGATCATCAGTGAAACGGTCATGCTTGATGTTCGAAACCACGCTTTGGGACTTCGCGGGCGCTTTGGCGGTATACTACCACCATCAACAGAACCCACCGAGGCAGAGAAGCGCGAAGAGGATGAAGTATTAGAAAGCGAAACCCTCTCAACCTCTCCAATAAAACTTCTCGACCTGTCTTCATCCCGTCCAGTCATCTCGTTACAAGACATGATCAACACCTCCGTCGCACTGAAGTCGAATGTGGACGTCATCGTCCAGAAATCAGTATCTCAGTGGCCGCACGAGCTCTTTCCGACTCCGACTCCGACACCATCGGGGAGCACTGTTACTCTTCCTCAGTCTCCTAGCCAGGAGATAAATGCGGCTCACGTAACCCAAGCCATCTCCGGCCTCCAGAGGGAGGTTCTTCTCTTGCGAAATGAACTTAACTTCGAGCTATGGCTTTCGCGCGAGAATGTCAAGCATATTGGACGACTCTACCAGGATCGGATCCTCATGAAGACTGCGGAGACAGAGCGTCAAGGCTTGGTATGCCTCTGCTCGATTTCCTGCATACATTTTCTCATCATAACGTGTAGTACAACAAACTGCGCAAGTATCGCGCACAAGTTAATAGTCTCGAGGCAGAGCTCCGCGAGCACAAGGAGCAAGCTTCATCTGCCAAGCATAAGTACGCGGACTGGAATACAGAGCTGCAGAAGAAGCTGAAGGAGTTGCGGGAAGAGAAAAGAACGTGGATCTCGGAGACTGCTGCTCTGCGCAGTGCGGAGAAAGAGGCCCAGGTATGTCTTTTCCTGTGGTTATTTCGTATTGACGTTGACGCTTCCCGTTAGGATTTGTTCCGGGCTCAAGGGAAGCTCTTAGCCGACGCCACGAAAGAGGTGTTCGATCTTCAAACTCAGAAGAAGGAAACACAGCACAAGATAGATCGACTGAAAGACTACGAACGACAGATCGAACAGCACATCAAAATCCAACGGCTATGGTAGTCACTTATATTTATACCTGTGCTTTGATAGGTGGCTAACTATTGGTTGTAGGGATGATGATTTTGCGAAGTTTAATGATCGTGCCGAACAAATTAGACTCATGCAGAGCGGATACAAGCAGATGCAACTACGGCTAGAGAGCTTGGAAAAGACGCAAGTTGAGATGGAAGACAATGCACGGTAATACTCTCCGAATTTGGGGTTGCTGTGAAATAACAACTAAAGTATACTCTGCAGCGTCTCGCGTCGACAAGTCCAATCTCTAGAGGCTCGATTAGCTCATGCGAAACGTGAAGCAAAGAGCTCCCATGCACCGACTGCTCAGGATATTATCGCAGTGTTCGCGGCGGAGAAGGCAGGGTTGCGAGAAACGAACAAGAAGCTGAAGGATGAAGTAAACGAGCTAAAAGATGAAGTTGAGGAGTTGCAGGCGATGGTTGAGATGCTGAAGGACAGAAGAAAACGCGAATCAGAGCCTCGAGCGAGTCCACTAATGCACGGATAATTGGGTGTGGACGGTGTATAATAGCTGTAGATATATACCACCGTGATGAGGACACCGCGAGGCATTCTGGAGAATTCTTCACAGCAGTGCACAGGTGTTTCACAGCATTATTGTTGCAGAAATGTCGTATTTGTCTACAAGTAGAGAAGGAGCCAAATTGAGCTGTTCTCGAACCTTCGGCGGGCGTCTGTAAGCGTCTTCCAATGTTCCCGAAAAGGAAAGATTAGGATTCTTCTGGAACGAAAAAACTGGGCCATAAGAGAAGGACGAGACGCGTCTTACCTCTTCGCCTTTGACTTGTTTCTACTCATCTTCCAATCATCCCTCCCTGCTGTGCTCCCCATCCTCAAAGTCAGTATCGTCGCTGCCATTTCCCATCTCTCTCTAATCCTCCATAGATCTACAATGGCCACTGAAAGCTTTGGATTCCAGGCCGAGATCAGCCAGCTTCTCGACCTCATCATCAGTATGTCTTTTTATCCATCGCTTGTCTAACATCGCTGACTCTCTGTGTCTCAGACACCTTCTACTCGAACAAGGAGATTTTCCTTCGTGAACTCATCTCTAACTGCTCCGATGCCATCGACAAAATCCGCTACGCCTCCCTCACCGACCCTTCCCAGCTTGACACCGGCAAGGAATTGTTCATCCGTATCGTTCCCGACAAGGAAAACAAAACCCTCACCATCCGCGACACCGGTATCGGCATGACCAAGGCCGACATGGTCAACAACCTTGGTACCATCGCCAAGTCCGGCACTAAGGTTCGCCTTCGTTTTATACTTTCTCTTCAATCATGATGTTCTAATATTCATTTTAGGGCTTCATGGAGGCTCTCAGCTCTGGTGCCGATATCTCTATGATTGGTCAGTTCGGTGTCGGTTTCTATTCCGCCTATCTCGTCGCCGAGCGCGTCCAGGTCATCTCGAAACACAACGACGATGAGCAGTACATCTGGGAGTCTGCTGCCGGCGGTACTTTCACCATTACACCGGATACCGTCAACCCTCCCCTTGGCCGTGGTACCGAGATCCGTCTCTACCTCAAGGAGGATCAGCTCGAGTACCTCGAGGAGAAGAAGATCAAGGAGATCGTCAAGAAGCACTCCGAGTTCATCTCCTACCCGATCCAGCTCGCTGTGACCAAGGAGGTTGAAAAGGTAAATTACTTTATGTCTTTTCGTGCTGTAGATCCAGACACTGACAATGTTCATTTTAGGAGGTTGAGGATGATGAAGAGGAGGAGGTTAAGGAAGGCGAGGAGAAGCCCAAGATTGAGGAGGTTGACGATGAAGAGGACAAGAAGGAGAAGAAGACCAAGAAGGTCAAGGAGACCGAGACGACGAACGAGGAGCTCAACAAGACCAAGCCCATCTGGACGCGCAACCCCAGCGATATTACCCCTGAGGAGTACGGTTCCTTCTACAAGAGCTTGACCAATGACTGGGAAGACCATCTCGCCGTCAAGCACTTCTCCGTTGAGGGTCAGCTAGAGTTCAAGGCTATCCTCTTCATCCCCAAGCGGTATGCTTTCCTCATCTATAATTGTTTCATTTCATTTAATATCTTATTGTAGTGCTCCCTTTGACCTTTTCGAGTCCAAGAAGAAGCGCAACAACATCAAGCTCTATGTCCGCCGTGTTTTCATCATGGACGATTGCGAGGACCTCATCCCCGAGTACCTGAACTTCGTCAAGGGCATCGTCGACTCCGAAGATCTTCCCCTCAACATCTCCCGTGAGACCCTCCAACAGAATAAGATCCTTAAGGTCATCCGCAAGAACCTTGTCAAGAAGACCCTCGATCTTATCAGTGAGATCGCCGAGGACAAAGACAACTTCGCGAAGTTCAACGAGGCCTTCGGCAAGAACATCAAGCTTGGTATCCACGAAGATGCCCAGAACCGTAGCAAGCTCGCTGAGTTCCTCCGCTTCTACTCTACCAAGTCCACCGAGGAGCAGATCTCGCTCAAGGGTAAGCTTTTAAGTGTCTAGTTCCTTCGCTAGTCCTTACTCTTCTATTCCATAGACTACATTACCCGCATGCCCGAGATCCAGAAGACCATCTACTACCTAACTGGTGAATCCCTTGCTGCCGTGCGCGACTCCCCCTTCCTTGAGGTCCTCAAGAGGAAGGGCTTCGAAGTCCTCCTCCTTGTCGACCCTATCGATGAGTACGCCATCACTCAGCTCAAGGAGTTCGACGGCAAGAAGCTCGTCTGCGTGTCCAAGGAGGGCCTCGAGCTCGAGGAGACTGAGGAAGAAAAGAAGGCTCGCGAGGCTGAGAATGCTGACTTCCAAGAGCTCTGCTCTACCGTCAAGGATGTCCTCGGTGACAAGGTCGAGAAGGTCGTTGTCTCTAACCGCATCACCGACTCTCCTTGCGTCCTCGTCACTGGCCAGTTCGGTTGGTCATCCAACATGGTACGTTTTTCCTTCTGCTTTCACATCATGGAGCAGTTGCTGAAGAGTTATGTCATTGTCTACAGGAGCGCATCATGAAGGCACAGGCTCTCCGTGACTCTTCGATGTCCTCATACATGGCATCGAAGAAGACCCTCGAGCTCAACCCCAACAACTCCATCGTCAAGGAGCTCAGGAGGAAGGTCAAGGAGGACAAGACTGACAAGTCTGTCCGTGATCTCACTTACCTCCTCTTCGAGACTGCCCTCCTCACGTCGGGCTTCACCCTCGACGAGCCCACATCGTTCGCCAAGCGCATCTACCGCATGATTGCGTATGTCTTTCCTCTTTCTCTCCTATCATCGCTTATACTAATCTTCCGCCTGCAGCCTTGGTCTCGACGTCGACGATGAGGAGGAATCCGCACCCGCTGAGACAACAGAGGAGCCCGCTCCCGCAGAGGGTGCCTCCACCTCTGCGATGGAGGAGATCGATTAGATTCATTAACGGACAAACTCGGGCTTTATTTCTTTTATCTTCAAGCTGTATTATCCTGCATTGTTCATCGCTTTCAAACGCATTACACATCACAATATACACTAGTACACCAAAATAAAATGATTACTAGTTTCTCTTGAAATTTGACCAGTTGCCAATGTTATGTTCTCGCAAACGGGAGTTGGGTGGAAGTGAGATCTTTCTGACTATTGACATGGGCTTCAAACACGGTCACGTCGTGGAGGGACGCGTATGCCTTCTAATTTTAGCTCTGGCCGCACTGTTTGCGCGATTCAATAAGCAAAGCAAAATTTGTAGTGCCACTTGGACTTTCAAGTGTTTGAACTTTATGATCTGGCGTAAGTGCTATAGAGGACTAATCGTTGAAGAAATCGTGTTATATTTTATGTATTCGAGTGTAATCGACTCAATTTCTCCTGTGGAAGTCGATTGAATGACAATTGTGATATTCCGCTTTTCCATCATCTCAAGGCGCCAATCCTCATGTCCTATCAGGCAAAATGAAACAACCCCTCCAGCTTAAGAATATTATTGAAAGCAGCCAAGACCAATCTGTCTGATATCAAAAATAGGTATGCATGTTTTCCATCTTCGCGGGATCTTTGACTCAAGAGCGTGAGCGTGAGCTCACACTCCTGGAAGCACATGTGGGGAAATGGGGCGCACACACTCCATTTTTGGCAACTTGACGCGCCATGACTCGACGCACCGCCGTGGGTAGTGGTTGATACATCCGCGTGGGCGTGGTCGACGTGTTGATGTGATTGGAGAATGCACACATGGCGCGCGGCTTCAGGTGTCTGATAGGTATTATTTCACGGGTGTCTAGATCTGGGGCTATATTGGAGACCAAAAGAGGAGGAAGTAAACGGTGTGCGTGTATCGGGAAGGCAGAAGGAACAATGATTCCAGCAGTAAAAAAATACGGGGAGAGGAGGGAGCGCAGTCATACCTCAGGTGCATCCTGTAGGACTTTTTTATGAGTAGCAAGAGATTCCATGAATAAGGCGGGAAATCGCGAGTAGTCGCATCTTTCGGGAAATAATCGAACTACACTATAGAATATTTTTTAAATGGCACACCCCGAGTAGTCGAAGGGAAAAATAACAAGCCACCGCGATAATTTCAAAATGCTAAAGAACTCAGCCGTGCGATACGGAAGCCCAAAGCGTCCTGGATCCAGATATCGACAATGTCCCGTTTTAAACGCGCCGGAGAAGGAGAGTCGTTAAGAGAGGGTGTCCGAAACCCTGAGATCGAGCTGAGATGCCAGAGAATGAAATGTGCTTGCAGGTGTGTATATGTAGTGAGCAAGGAGCGCCAATCAGCATTTACCTGCACGAGGAAGATATGCAAACACAGATGACGATTTGAAAGGAAGTAAGCGAATACGGCACGGTAGAAAAGCCCAGAAGCAATCCTGCCACACCGTGACACCAAGAGTAGAATGTCCGTATGCCCTATGGTGCCTTCATAAAATGATTACGCAGGGGGGAACGAGGTACGAGGCGAGCCACGGGGGTCACAAGCCAAAAACGTCGAATCCATAATACTCCCTCGTTTTATACTTGGACAAAAACCGAGTCAGGAAGGTATAAATATGACTCGTGCAACTGGAAGGAGCTGCATGTGTGATATTTATGTGTGAAGGGGCGATAGCGCTAATCTGCTTTAGTGCCATCTGCATAGGAGGATGAAGGAATGGAGATCCGCGTTTGAGATGAGATTAGATGGACGTAGACGTGAATGAGAAGAGGCCATAGCGAAGGGGACGGCATAGGAGGTCAGGTGTGGTGATTAAGGCTTGTGGGGTTGTTAGCTGGGAATGGAGAGATGGATCTTTGGGCTGGAAGGGACTATAGTTTACGGCTGGGAGGTAGATTCTGGACGGGATATACCCCACCCGAGGAGGAGGCGGGTAGTCGAGGCGGCCGCCTGCACCTACGTCTTCAGTTACCGAGGAACGGAGACCGCACAGGAGGCGCGTGCGTAAACCGCAGCGATACCCGCCAGCTGTAACAAATAATCCCCGTACGCATCCGGCGAGACGGGCGTACGGAAGTAGCGCTTACGGCCAGAGGAGCCCATTGGCGGGAAGAAGGCGGGCGCTGTAGTCAACGCACAACGGGCGGATGGATGACACTTACATATATCTATGAATACGTGATCTGCAACTCGGAGGCTGCACCCCCGAAGGCGCAAGAGAGGGTGGAAGCGGCTGATCGGATGGGGGCGGATCTCGCTGATGTTGAGGCTGGAAAAGCTTACACCCTGGATGGAGGGGATTTTTTTTGGGTAAGCACGAGTTTGGTAGGTAGGGAGGAGAGGAGGGAAGTGTTACATTAGTTTAGATGGACAAAGGAAGGTGATGTGACGAGGTGTGGGCGCACGATCGGGTGTTGTGCTGCGCACAAAGAGTACCGTGCTAAGTAAGGGGAATAATAATTGGCGTGAAAGTAAATTGGTGCATACCGTTTGGGCTGCTGTAATAGCGACGTTCTCGCTAAGCTCCAGACGGCGCTATCTGCGCGACGTTTGGGCGGACTTTTTCTCGCCAGGTCTGCCTGGGATTTGTGCAAAGAGTATTAGATGAAAGAAGTGTGAAATCGGCGAGCGGAGGAAAATTAAATGAGGTTATGAAAAATACAAGGTCGCGATAATACTGGCCACGCAGTAAGTTGCGCGGATAAAGGGAGACTGCAAAAAGGCGCATAAGCACGAGGAAAAATATTAGCAGAGAAATGTGACAATGAAGGAGAAATTAAAAGATACAAGGTCGCAATAATAACGAAATAAAGGCGCATTGTGAGGGTAGCGCCCTCCCATTGTGACAGTTTAATCGTAACGGCATCTAGCGGCGGCTGTCAAAGAGATTTGATCATCGACAGACAGCAGTGCACCCGACGGCGATGGAACGTGGCGTCTGGCATGGATATAGTTAGGGGGCCGAGTAATCAGAGGAATCACTACTTCCAGCGCGAGCAGCGAATATTCAGACTCCTGTGCACAGTGACACCGCCCCTGTCTGTATGCGAGAAGGCTGAGCATGCGATTTATTTCGTTCTGAGAAGATGGGAAGGGCCTTACGTATTCTTCTTCTTTCTGTCCTTCCTCGCGGGGAAGGGAAGCCGGGGAGCCGGAAGTCGCGAAAAAGGAAGGGATGAAAGGACGGCGGGGAAGCGCGTCAAGCGTCAGGGACTCGCCGGTTCCTTTTTTTTTTCGCGTTCCTTCGAGATGAGAATGCTTGTTGCGAAGAGGAATACGCATTGGGCAAACAAGATGCTCACCCTTTACACTAGGAGCGTGACAGAATCCAGGTGATGATCACACTGAGAGGGTACGGGCACCTGGGGAGAGGTGGCGGAAAGGGGATAATGGTGATATTTGCGTCGACGACGTAACACGAGGAGTAAGTTGTGCAACGTGTCTGTGCGCTGGGATTGGGCAGTGACGGGAAGGACGTATGTACATATACGGCAACGGTATGGGTAGCGACGGATGGGAGTGGGTGACACGTCAATACGCGGTGATCTGGCGCTGGAAGGGGCAGGGCAAAGAAAGCAGAAGAGGGGGTCTCCGAGGACGGATGGAGTGATCCTAACAGATAGGTGTGATGTGCTTGCTGGGCTGTAGAATGTGGATATGGATGGTATGACTCGAGCACAGGCGTCACGGCGTGTGGGAAGCCGCGGATGGCTGGGCTGGCGAAAACACGCGGTGCAGCGGGGATGTGATTATTAGGTGGCGAGGGCGAGGGCGGGCTGGATATGTTGCTTTGTGGGAGAAGCCGGCTTGCTTTGTGCGCGACGCGAGGAGGGAGCGTGTTCTGGTGTGCTCGGGATGGCTGCGAAAGGAAGGCGGGGAGGCCTTGGGGCGTCACTGCCTGATCGGGACGAGATCGGCGTCACGATTGGGTCATTCTGTGACTTGTCGTGTTACTCTGTGTCTAGTCACTCCTGGGTCACTCCATATATGTGACTCGTCTCTCTCCATTATCATCCTCTCTTCTGTCAGCTTCTGCCCATTGTCCGTCGATAATGATCTCCTTCTTTCCCTGATTCCAGTCTCTCTTAAATATTCTCTATCACGCCCATTGTCCATACGCTCCCGCTTTGACTGCCCCGCTTTGACTGCAATGCCTGCTATTCTCGCTCCAAAGCCCGTTGTGGCCACTCTTTCCTGCCCCGTTGCTCGTCTCGTGTCCCCGCCGCCTATTTATCGCACCGTGAGTTCCACGTTGCCCCCATGTGCCAGTGCCAATGCTCACGACGCGCCACAGCCATTGACGCGACTCTGCTCACCCATCCAGCTCCCCGACTCGTGCATCCGTCCCTCGGTCTCACTTCCACTCGTCTCAGTAAGCAACCCACCTACCCCGCTCCGCCCGCAGTCTCTCACCCCCCATCCAGACTCCCAAGCCCCCCAGCTGCAATCCCAAGCGCCGCCGGTCCAAGCCAACTTCACACACGCTGCGCCGCCGCCGTCCCCTATCACGCGTCGAATTTCGCGCCGAACCCCCGCCACAGCACTTCTTCGACTCCCTCCCGTGGATTTCCGCACTCGACGCTACCCCAGAGCACATCCACCCATGGGATATTGCAGATCTCTCCCTGCTCCCTGATCTAGGCGCCTCGGGCACAGGCCCGGGCCCAGTCCGCCGGAGAAAGACCTCATTGCGCTCCAGCCCAATCGCTGCCTTACGCCACAGCGTCCCAGCGGCCATTGTCCCTGGCGAGCCCTTTCCCTTGGGCGGGGTGTCTGATCCTATGTGGGCTGGATCGACGCTACCCGCCGCCGCCTCGAGCGACACCCCCTTTTGTCTCTCCCCTCCAACCGCTGCGCCACCCCCTCACACCCCTCGCTCCCGATTCGTCCCTTCCCGTGTTCTCTTTCAGAATCTCATGCCTGTCTCGTTCGCCGACGCCCCGTCGCCGCCCAGCTGTATCCATAACGCCCCTTTCCACTTTGAGCTCTGATAGCTCCCTTCCCCGCTTACGTCCCTGACGCCTTCTGCTTCCCCTTCGACTTCTCCATTTTGGAATTCATCGTCTATCTCGAATCAACTTGCTCCTCGAAGCTTCTCCCATCGAATCTGCTTTCAATCTACGAGCCAGCCAACCATCATCGTTCATCCAGCCCAACACTGCATATCTGCTACGCACCTCCCGCATCTCCATTCATCGCACTGCATCCAATTATTCCTCATTCACATCTACCGTAATTTCAAAAGCCTTATTCGTACGCTACTTATCGCTCTGCTTCGTTATCATCCCCCACTCTCCCCCTCCATCTCCATCCGTGATTTATTCGTCCCTATCTATTCTCATCACGTTTGCCATCTACGTTCCACCCACGTTTTACGTTTTCTGTTTCACTCCTCATCCGCGGACTGCCAGCACTTCATCATCATATTATATATTCGAGCCCGCGATTTGCTAGATTCACTGCACCGCCTGGACATTATATGTTGTACCATAATCGCTTTATATGTTACTCTGCACCATGCTTATTTCGCTACCCCATGTAGTTGCCACCTATGATTCCAAATGCTACCACGTTCCTCGCTATGGTTGCTAGCGAGTGTTTACCGTCACCATGTTCCCCGCCGTTGCCCGCAGCAAGCACTCGCCAAGCATTTATGCGATGACGTAGAATTTTGGAATCGATAATAATATCGTCGAGTCACGATCTCTGCTAATAATTACGCGCAGAGTCTCCCACCACTCCTCTCCATCTTCCACCATGTCCAGCGAACGAGTCATCAACTTTGGCGCAGGCCCCTCTGCTCTCCCCAAGTCCGTGCTCGAGGAGACCGCCAAAGGCCTGCTCAACTTCAACAATAGCGGTATCGGCATCGCCGAGATCTCCCACCGCTCCAAGGAATTCGGGGCCTACCTCACCGAAATCGAGGCCCTCATCCGCGAGCAGCTCGAGGTGCCCCCGACGCATGCGATCCTCTTCACCCAGGGCGGCGGCACGGGCCAGTTCTCCGCCACTGTGCTCAACATGCTCGCGCGGCACCGCCTGCTGCGTCCCGACGTCCCTGACGAGGAGCGCGTCCTCGACTACGTCATCACCGGCTCCTGGAGCAAGGCCGCCGCGAAGGAGGCCGAGCGCATCGCGCAGGGCACCCGTGCAAAGGTGAACATCGCGGTCGACGCGCGCCCATACTCGAAGGACGGCAAGTCCTTCGACAACATCCCGCCGCACTCTGCGTTTGCGTTCTCCCCCGACCCCGCGCTCATCTACTACTGCGAGAACGAGACGGTCAACGGCGTGCAGTTCGCGCACGAGCCGCAGGACCCCGCCTCCTTCCCGTTCCACCTCCTCCCGACGGACACGCTCCTCCCCCTCGTCGCGGACTACTCGTCGTCCTTCATGTCGCGCCCTATCCCGCGCCTCGCGGACCACGCGATCGTGTACGCTGGCGCGCAGAAGAATATCGGCCCCGCGGGGCTCACTATCCTTATCGTGCGGCAGGACTGCATCGTCGACGTCGACGCGGCGGCCGTGCTCGGCGCGACTCCCGTGCCGATCACGATGTCGTATAAGTACCTCGCGGACGGGAAGAGTGTGCCGAACACTCCGCCCGTGCTCGCGATATACATGTCGGGCCTCGTGCTGAAGCGGAATAAGGAGCTCGGGGGCGTGGCGTATTATGAAGCGATGAATAAGCGGAAGAAGGAGAAGGTGTATGCGGTGCTGAAGGAGGGAGAGGAGAAGGGGATGTTGAAGAGCCATGTGAAGGAGGGGTCAGGGAGCTGGATGAATATTGTGTTTGAGGTCGTTGGGGAGGGCCGGGAGGCGTCGTTTCTGGCTGGTGCAGAGGCAAATGGGATGAAAGGTCTCAAAGGTCATCGGTGCGTGTTGCTCAAATTTACTCTTGAATATATTCTCTGACCCCCCTCCAGCTCTGTAGGCGGAATCCGCGTCTCGCTGTACAACGCTATCTCAGAAGAAGAGACCGACCGCCTCGTCGCGTACATCAGAGAGTTCCTGGACCAGCCAACTCTTACTCCTCCCAAAGCCTCAGAAGAACCTTGAGCACAAAATGCCCTAGATAAAATTAAAAAGGAAATCAATATCACTGTACGTCTACATAAGGGACTATTAAAACTTGGATTGCACGAAAAAGGAGGCAGACTAGCAAAGAATGTTTCCTTCTTTCGAATTTTCTGCTCACCATGAGAGACATCTGCCAATTGCACTGTACGGCGGCGACGGCCTCGGTCAACTGTGGATTCTGATACTTGACCTTGCTCATTCAAGCTTCATTTCACAGTAATCGACACCTCCTGCTAATAGCTCACAAAGCCTGTATGACGCTGCTCCTTTCATTTCATTTAGATAAATTATAATTTACTAAACTCCAACTCCACAGACTAGAAATTATCTCCAGCCATCGCATCCGAATCGCGAGAAATACTTCTCCGCCTTCCATACAGCAATGTATCACCTATGGTGCGATGCGCCGCCACCATGCGCTTCCCAGGACGATGTCCAAGTAGCTTCAAGGAAGCCGAAAAAAGTCCGTCAATGGCTCGCCGCTGTAGAACGTTGCTCGCATGTACGTCACTCGCTCCTCGGGCTGGCGCACTTCCTTTCACCCCGAAGCCCTTCTCCGGCTCCCAAAAGTCATTGGAGACGTCGGCGCTGGGTCCGAGATGGCCGACGCCGGTTCTTTGTTCTGGTGCCTGGAAAGGAAGTGCAGGGGATTGTGTATCCAAATTCGGGTTCTGTGGACTCTGGCACGAAGTTGTCCGATGCATAGTTTTGTGTGCTCCGATGCACCTCTATAGCCTGAAAGGTGTCATCCATTGCTATGAAGACCTTCTCCGCATCCCAAATCAAGTACCAGTTACACCCCTCCGATTCAAAGAATTTTCATTTCTGACTTGTACAAGATACATAAAATGCTAATCAATTCTCGCAGCTTGAATTTCGCCACTCTGCGGTTGTAGTTCTGACCTTCGAGTAGCAACTGTTCAGATTCCAAGCTTCTATTTTTTTTAATCCTTTTTCTTTGGAAACTCGCGCATTTACGCGTACGAAGGAGTATGTGAAAGAGTCTCAATAGTAACTTTCATCTTCTCTTCTGTAAGTCGTGTATCGAATGTCGTCACGTATCCCTAACATGGCATCGACTACGAATAATATTTTTTCACGAGGCAGCTTTTTTCGTCCCAGGTTACTTCTAGTGAAACTGCTCTTATGTCAGTTCTTGTGGCGGAAGGTGTTTGAATGCAAAGCATACATAACATGTTGTAATAGAGCACCCAATGGGTCACTTTGCCGGAGTGGTTAACGGGATCGCCTGCTATTCTAGTGGCTTCGTAAGCGGTTGGGCTTTGCCCGCGAGTGTTCGAATCGCTCAGGTGACGTTCTTTTTGAATTGCTAGTTTTCCACATGAGCGAGTGCACTTAGCAGCGATCTACTCGGGGCCACAAAAAGTAAGCGGAAACCAAGTTCTTATATAACGAAGCATTTTGGCTCAAAACTTTCCGGTATTATTTAAAGCAGTGACTACTTCAAATTATTGAGAGCAGAGAGCCCACCAAGTTCTTCATCAGTTCCAAATTTGATCACTCTGACCGTTTCTGCACCCTCATCACTAAATATCTACCCACTGCAGCAT